>WNWK01006849.1:0-100667 GCA_009830355.1 Cherax destructor
TAAGTGCGTGAGAAGAGCGCGGGAAGGGTAAGTGCGTGAGAAGAGCGGGGAAGGTAGTAAGTGCGTGAGAAGAGCGCTGGAAGGTAGTGTGCGTGAGAAGAGCGCTGGAAGGTAGTAAGTGCGTGAGAAGAGCGCTGGAAGGTAGTAAGTGCGTGAGAAGAGCGCGGGAAGGGTGTAAGTGCGTGAGAAGACCCTGGAAGGTATAAGTGCGTAAAAAGGCGCTAAGGTAGTAAGTGCGTGAGAAGAGCGCTGGAAGACGACTACAGTGGTAGGTTGAAGATATGGAATTCCGAATCGTAAATGACGGAAGTTTTCCCTGAAAGTCTCTTGGTCGCGATCCAGAACAACCAAGCTTCCTGGTCGACCACATGCAGAGTATTCCTCTCAGAGACAGAGAACCTCAGAGAGAGAGAGAGAGAGAGAGAGGGGGGAGAGAAAAAACCGCAGACACTCATATAACCCCTCGCAAATATTCACATCCAAAAATAGAAAATTAAAATCACCTGAATCTCGATACACAAACTATCATAAAAAAATTTGAAATACAAATTAAGCTATCCTTTATTTTTGAAGGGGACTATTAATCCAAATGGAGCTGCACTTCCCAAGAACAGTCAATAAAACACCCTTTTAATAATGAGTTTCAGTGGGCAAGATTTCGCCCGTGTAGAGCTTTTATCACATCAAAACTTAATAAAGACCTACACAGGGCGTAACATTGTCCCAAGAACAGCAGTACCTGTGTTTTTTTTTCTGGAACAGCAGAAGTCGAGAAAGAGTCGTGTGTATCCAGCATATGGATGGTCCTCATTTGCAAGGCAGATCAGCTGGGAAACGTCAACTCGTGTGATATGCTGTTTGCTCCACCAGCCTCGTCACTGTTGTATGTCATGACTATTTATATCTACAGGAGCAGAACTTAGCTCATTGTGTCTTTAGTAAAGATAACTGGCTGCAGAGACAAGCAGAGATTTAATAAAGTAGTGGATTTATTTACAAAACTACAAAGAGCAAAACGTTGTCCCACTTTCATTTCCTTGCCAGCAAAACGACATTTCGATTCTCCTTATGTCCCGTTTCGGGAAAGGGGAACCATGTTGGGTTTGCGGGGATCGAGTCTCAGTTCACTTCCATACCAGCATCGTTGGTCCCAGGCCTCTTGAGCCCCTGTCTATTTATTCTTGAAACTGCAAGTCTCCGCCACTCCTCACCCAGATTTTACACTTATTTTTTTTCCCTGAGATTCCTGTGCCTCCCCTTTTTTAGCTTTCATTTCTACTTAGCATTTTATACGGTCTGTCCCTCTTTTCGTCAGATTCCATAAGCATGTTCAACGTCGTGGTCATGTCACCTTGTTCCTTCTCTTCTCAAGTCTTCCGAGTCATTTTTTTTTTTAGTCAATAAGATCCCTTCAGCTTCAGGATAGTTTTTTGCAAACTAATGGACCTTCTTGAGTTTATAGATATGCTTGACTTGGTGCTATCTCTGTGCACTAGTAGTCGCTGGTCTTGCTACTCTGTGCCTTGTGTCGTATAGTCTTGTGTGTGGGATGATGGGTAGGTCTCTGGTGCACGGTCCTCTGCCAGAACGTATTTACACAGGCTTCCCACAGTCTCAAAAAAACCCTGGGATAGATGAAACAACACTGCCCAAGCTTTCTCCATTATCTCTCCACAGTCTCTCCCTCTCGCCACCAGTTTGTTTCTCTTCGCTCCATCAACTTGTCTCTCCCCCACTCTACCAGCTCTCTCTCCACCTGAGACAGCTCTGAATAGTATTAACAAGGTGACGGGTTTTACACCGGTTCTTCGTACTCAGTATCTGGTTTCCAGAAGTGGTGAAAAGTAATTATGTTTGTCTTTGAATGACTGACTGTGTCTACACATTCTCGACAGCTTGTATTGACGTGTGTTGTCTTGCTTTTACTAATGGTGAGACAGCCGCAGGGCGACTAGCCGCTCAGGAAAATGCATAAAAAAATAGCCACTCTCTGGTTTATAATCATAACCATAATTTTTAAAGGGGGGGACCAGTAAGCCAGCTGAAGGCCTCGGGCAGATGACCAAATGCCCCGGTGCGGATCATCATATGACTAATACTTGCGTCATCAAAGACTTGTCCTGTTTCCCGGGCAAACCTTACCTAACCTACCTACGTACTTTCATATTTTGCTTGCAGGGGGTTTAGTTTCAGCTCCTGTCACTTTCCCCCATTTGTCTTTGCTGGGTTTACTCCTTCATTTTCCCGACAGCTCTAAGGCTGAAGAAATACTTCCTAACATCCCCCGACTCAGATGAGTTTTTACCCCCTTTTTGTCTGTCCTCTTGTTCCTGTTTCCCCTCTCTGAAACATTATGTTCCTGTTCACTTTGTCAATTCATCTCAATATTTTGTACGTCGTTATCATATCCCAGTCCTGTCCTCCAGTGTCTTCAGGTTAAGTTTATTTTGTGTGTATGTGTACTCACCTATTTGTGGTTGCAGGGGGCGATACATATTCCCGGCCCCGCCTCTTCACTGATCGCTACTAGGTCCTCTCTCCCCGCTCCATGGCTTTATCATACCTCGTCTTAAAACTATTTTGGTTCCTGTCTCCACTACGTTACTTAGATTATGCCACTTCCTGACAACTCTATGACTGAAGAAATACTTCCTAACATCCCCTTTTACTCATAGGAATCTTCAACTTCCAAGGGGCCCCTTGTTTTGTGTCCCATCTCTAGAACATATTGTCTTTGTCCACCTTGTCAATTCCTGCAGTATTTTATATGTCGTTATCATGTCTTCCCGACCCTCCTGTCCTCCATGTCGTCAGGCCGATTTCCTTTAAACCCTTTTTTCGAGGACAACCCCTTAGCTCTGGGACTAGTCTTGTTGCAAACATTTGCACTTTTCAATTTTTTGACGTGCTTTACCAGGTGTGGGTTCCAAACTGGTGCTGCATACTCCCAAAATAGGCCTGACGTATATGGTGTACAGTCTTGAACAATTCCTTAGTGAGGTATGAAACGTTATTCTCACTTTGCCAGACGCCCGTATGCTGAAGCAGTTAAATGATTGATGTGCCCTCAGGGGGTGTGCTTTGGGATTTTACTCACCCCAAGATTTTTTTTCTTGGGTGGGGGCAGTCTTTGGTCACCTAGACTATACTCTTCTGGGTCTTTTTTTCCCTTCCCCGATCTTCATGACTTTGCTTTTGGGAGGTTAAATTAAAAGGCCAGTTGCTGAACCAGGCTTGTAGCTTGTCCAGATCTCTTGTGTCCTGCCTGATCCTCGACCGATTTAATTCTTCTCATTAACTTCACATCTTGCAAACGGGGACATTTTGAGTCTACCCCCTTCCGTCATATCATTCATTGTGTGTGTGTGTGTGTGTGTGTGTGTGTGTGTGTGTGTGTGTGTGTGTGTGTGTGTGTGTGTGTGTGTGTGGGGGTTTTTTAAAGGTGTCAAAGGCACTTGTCGATAGACACTTAGTCTTTTGTTTATGTACATGTGTGTTTTTCAGGATGATTGTCTGAAATTTACACTAAAAAAGAGTAAAGGGGGAAGGGGGAGGGAGAAGTTTAATAACCTTCAAAAAAATAAGTTGTCTACAAGTATTCTTGCTCTCATAACTCATTTTTTTTAACATGTGTTTCTGTGGGAACAGTATCGTTTGAACTATCCTTGTTCTTTCTCATTATCTTTCCTATTATCTTTCCTTTAATGTTTTTTTTGTTCTTCCTCATCTTTATTTTTTATTTTTTTTGATTATTTTCTTGCTTTGTCGTTAAACTCGCTGTAAACTCAGGTGTATATTTACTGCGGGTGAGAGGGGGTAGGTGAACGAGGAAAGTAGGTGAGCGGGGGCAGTAGGTAAAAGGACATGTCAGCCTAGGACTGGCTTCTCTCTGTTTTTTTTCATCTGTAGTGCCTGGTCACAGCCCGGGGCCCGGGACGTTGACCCCGGAATTCTCTCCAGGTATACAACAGTGTCTCTGGAGCTGACAGCATCTTCTTGACTAGATTCCTATGACTGTCCCCTTTTCGACCCCTTTTAACCACGTTCCTTTTTACTTCTTGATTTCCCCAGCCTGCCCTGAAAGTTTTACTGATAGTTCCCGTAATTACTGTGTAGTGTGTGCGGGTTTTGGGTTAATGCCCTTATTAACGGGGGGGACTCCCAGATGTTCTTTCAAAAGGGTTTTAGTGTTGTCATTACAACATTTTTCCGAACTATGAAAATTTTTATTATCCTTGTTTGAAGAAACCTAAAGAAAATTAACGCTTGGCCCCGGTACGGGACCACCGGTCCACTATACCTCCATTGGGCCACTACTAATATGCCACTGGTCCACCACTCATAACCCCCTCCACTGGGGTTTTCCTACTCTTCTACCAGAGTTGTACAAGATAGTGCTTAAAAATTTTTCCCCGCAGATAAATATTATGCAAATGCGAGGCCTGGGCGCGTGTTGTTGCTGAAGCAACATTACCCCCCCTGCGCTTATCCTCCTTAAACTGAAGATTACCTCATAAGGTCAAGGTACCCCGTGAGATCTGCAAGATTACCCTCGTGACGTCTTAATATTCCCCGTTAGGTTTGCTCCAACACAAGAAAAGGTCTACATATGCATTTCATTTATTTCTAGCCTAGGATTTGCAATACCGAATTTAGCGCGAGAAAACGCAAGGCCGACCGATGGAAGACGCAAATCCATATGCGGGAACCGAGCGTTCGTCGCGCAACGACAGCTTCGCTACACAATAAATATATAAAAATCCGGATTTGTCGTTCACAGACGTCCCGAGCGACGATTGAACTACGACTCCGTCACAGAGCCAAACTTATTACGTCAATATCACAAATTAGGAAATGTGATCAATTAGTCAAGGCATCTGTCAGGCAATCAGTTGCGGAATTAATTTCATTAATTGGGAAGCAAACAAAGTAATCGCGGGTGTCTTTCAGTTTCAAAAAATCGGACTAAGGGCAATTAATTACTTTTAAAAAGGGGTGAACGAAATTAAAATTCTTCTTCATTTATCCTGATTATTTTGCCCTTTTTTTGAAGAGTTTCCCCAAAATGGTTTTTTTTTTTTTTTTTTTTTTTTTTTTTTTTTTTTTTTTTTCTCTTTCTTTCTTTCTTCTCTCTCTCTCTTCTCTCTCTCTCTCTCTCTCTCTCTCTCTCTCTCTTCTCTCTCTCTCTCTCTCTCTCTCTCTCTCTCTCTCTCTCTCTCTCTCTCTCTCTCAATAATAAGAGTGGTAAGCCGCTTGTTGATGTTGCTGCTGTTGTTGTCCGACATCAGAAAAGGGCCCGAGTGACAAGCCAGTGTTTAGCGTCTTCAGTATTGGTTTTAAAGCGAATTTTTTCCCCCTGGCCCCCCCCCCAGTACCACATCTAGGTCCACACCCATGTGCCCATTCCCAAAACCCCCACCCAACGAACCCTTCTAAATATCTCCACTTCCCTCATAAATCCCACCTCATATCTTGACGTTTAATTTTTTGGGCCCAAAACATTGAACGTTCCTCCGGGGCCCCCACAGATAGAAGCGCTCAATGTGGTCTCTTCTATCCCCCCAAAACGACCAAAATATTATGCTCAAACTCCTACATTAATATGCAACCATTTAAAATCACTACATCGATGTTGAGTTATGTAAACCATATGAATACTTAGTAGGAATAGGAGAATTGTAGGAAAATGGGTGTTCTACAAAGTGTGTTGATCTCTCACTGGATATTATATTACACTTGATTAATTTTTTACACGCATTTAAAACATGAACATAAGGGAAGAAATGTAGCTTCATTGTATATGAAAAACTAGTACAGTTAAATACAACCTTCTGTCTAATGCATGAAACAAAAAATATATATATATATATATATATATATATATATATATATATATATATATATATATATATATATATATATATATATATATATATATATATATTGTTAAATTGTTTTAAATTGTTATCTCACTCAATTAGTTGCATTGCTGCAATAAATTGCTACAATTAATTGATATGTTCAACTTATATTCAAACTTTAAAACTTAGATAAGCAACTTTACTTATTTTATAAATTATCAACCATAACTTTTATTATTTTATTATTACTATTGCTTTAATTTGTTTAATCTGATTTAATTAATTTTATAATGAAGACAAAAGTACAAAACTATGTTCAAATTTCATAGCTTAAATACTCACCTTTACTCATTGTATACTATCTACAATAATTCTTACAATCTAGTTTTAAGTTAATTTTAAGTCTGCCAAAATGCCCTGCATATGGGCTTTTGGCATGTACACCTCATGTAATCTCAATAACCAAATGTAATTTTTTGTATCATGTCCAAATAAAAATTATTATTATTATTATTATTATTATTATTATATATATATATATATATATATATATATATATATATATATATATATATATATATATATATATATATATATATTTGGGTAGTAGGTTGTGGACAGCAACCACCCAGGAGGTACTACTTCCTGCCAGGTGACTGTGAAACAGAAACCTGAAACTGTTTTACATGATGGTAGGATTGCTGGTGTCTTTTTTCTGTCTCATAAACACGCTGGATAACAGGTATATCTAGCTACTTCTACTTACACTTTAGGTCACACTACACTGGCATACACATGCATATATATATACATACACACATCTAGGTTTTTCTTCTTTTCTTAATAGCTTTGTTCTTTTTATTTTCTCTATTGTCCATGGGGAAGTGGAAAAGAATCTTTCCTCCGTAAGCCATGCGTGTCGTATGAGGCGACTAAGATGCCGGGAGCAATGGGCTAGTAACCCTTCTCCTGTACAAATCTACTAAAACGAGAAGAAGAAAACTTTATAAAATTGGGTTGTCTGAATGTGCGTGGATGTATTCGGATGATAGAAAGAGATGATTGCCGATGTTATGAATGAAAAGAAGTTGGATGTCCTGGCCCTAAGCGAAACAAAGCTGAAGGGGTAGGCGAGTTTCAGTGGGGAGAAATAAATGGATTAAGTCAGGAGTATCTGAGAGAGTTAGAGCTAAGGAAGGGGTAGCAATTATGTTGAAGGATCAGTTATGGAAGGAAAAGAGGAATATAAATGTGTAAATTCAAGGATTATGTGGATTAAAATAAGGGTCGGATGCGAAAAGTGGGTCATAATAAGCGTGTATGCACCTGGAGAAGAGAGGAGTGTAGAGGAGAGAGAGAGATTTTGGGAGATGTTAAGCGAATGTAGGAACTTTTGAACCAAATGAGAGAGTAATTGTGGTAGGGACCTAAATGCTAAAGTGGGAGAAACATGCAGAGAGGGTGTAGTAGGTAAGTTTGGGGTGCAGGTGTAAATGATAATGGAGCCCTTTGATTGAACTTTGTATAGAAAGGGGTTTAGTTATAGGTAATACATATTTTAAGAAAAAGAGGATAAATAAGTATACAACATATGTAGGGCGTAATGACAGTAGTTTGTTGGACTATGTATTGGTAGATAAAAGACTGTTGAGTAGACTTCAGGATGTACATGTTTATAGAGGGGCTACAGATATATCAGATCACTTTTTAGTTATAGCTACAGTGGGAGTAAAAGGTAGATGGGATACAAGGAAAATAGAATCAGTAAGTAAAAGAGAGGTGAAGGTTTATAAACTAAAAGAGGAGGCAGTTAGGGTAAGATATAAACAACTATTGGAGGATAGATGGGCTAGTGGGGTGTAGGCAATGGGGTCGAAAATGTATGGGGTAGATTTAAAAATGTAGTGTTAGAGTGTTCAGCAGAGGTTTGTGGTTACAGGCAGTGGGTGCGGGAGGGAAGAGGAGCGATTGGTGGAATGATGATGTAAAGAGAGTAGTAAGGGAGAAAAGTTAGCATATGAGAGGTTTTTACAAAGTAGAAGTGATGCAAGGAGGGAAGAGTATGGAGAGAAAAAGAGGTTAAAGGTGGTGAAGCAATGTAAAAAGAGAGCAGATTAGAGAGTGGGTGAGATGTTATCAGCAAATTTTGTTGAAAATAAGAAAAAGTTTTGGAATGAGATTAATAAGTTGAGGAAGCCTAGAGAACAAATGGATTTGACAGTTAAAAATAGGAGAGGAGAGTTATTAAATGGAGAGTTAGAGGTATCGGGAAGATGGAGAGAATATTTGAGGATTTGTTAAATGTTGATGAAGACAGGGAAGCTGTGATTTCGTGTGTAGGGCAAAGGAATAACATCTTGTAGGGTGTGGAAGAGCCAGTTGTGGGTGTAGGGAAGTTCGTGAGGCAGTGGGTAGAATGAAAGGGGGTAAGGCAGCTGGGATTGATGGGATAAAGATAGAAATGTTAAAAGCAGGTGGGGATATAATTTTGGAGTGGTTGGTGCTATTATTTAATAAATGTATGGAAGAGGGTAAGGTACCTAGGGATTGGCAGAGAGCGTGTATTGTTCCTTTGTATAAAGGCAAGGGGACAAAAGAGAGTGCAAAAATTATAGGGAATAAGTCTGTTGAGTGTACCTGGTAAAGTGTATGGTAGAGTTATTATTGAAAGAATTAAGAGTAAAACAGAAAGCAGGATAGCAGATGAACAAGGGGCTTTAGGAAAGGTAGGGGGTGTGTAGACCAAGTGTTTACAGGAAACATATAGGTGAACAGTATTTGGATAAGGGCAAAGATGTTTTTGTGGCATTTATGGATTTGGAAAAGGCGTATGATACGGTAGATAGGGGGCAATGTGGCAGATGTTGCAGGTGTATGGAATAGGAGGAAGGTTACTGAAAGCAGGAAGAGTTTTTATGAGGATAGTGAGGCTCAGGTTAGAGTGTGTAGGAGGGAAGGGGACTATTTCCCAGTAAAAGTGGGCCTTAGACAAGGATGTGTGATGTCACCGTGGTTGTTCAATATATTTATAGATGGGGTTGTAAGAGAAGTGAATGCGAGGGTCTTGGCAAGAGGTGTTGGGCTAAAAGATAAAGAAGAAAATACAAAGTGGGAGTTGTCACAGTTGCTTTTTGCTGATGACACTGTGCTTTTGGGAGATTCTAAGAGAAGCTGCAGAGGTTGGTGGATGAATTTGGTAGGGTGTGAAAAGAAGAAAATTGAAAGTGAATATAGGAAAGAGTAAGGTGATGAGGATAACAAAAAGAATAGGTGACGAAAGATTGGATATCAGATTGAGGGAAAAGGAGAGGAGGTGAATGTATTCAGATAGGTGGCATGGGATGTCATGAAGGATGAGGTGAATCATAGAATTGATGAGGGGGGTGAGTGGAGCCTCGGTCTGTGAGACAAAGAACCTTGTCCATGGAAGAAAGAGGGAATGTATGAGAGCATAGTTATACCAACGTTTAAGGGTGTGAAGCATGGGTGATGAATGTTGCAACGAGGAGAAGGCTGGAGGCAGTGGAGATCATGTCTGAGGTCAATGTGTGGTGTGAATATAATGCAGATAATTCGGAGTTTGGAAATTAGGAGGAGGTGCGGATTACCAAAACGATTGTCCAGAGAGCTGAGGAGGGTTGTTGAGGTGGTTTGGACATGTAGAGAGAATGGAACGAGACAGAGTGACTCGAGAGTATAAATCTGTAGTGGAGGGAAGGCGGGGTAGGGTCGGCCTAGAAGGTTGGAGGAGGGTAAGGAAGTTTTGTGTGCGAGGGCTTGAACTTCCAGCAAGCATGTGTAGCGTATTTGATAGAGTGAATGGAGGCAATGGTTTTAATACTTGACGTGCTGTTGGAGTGTGAGCAAAGTAACATTTATGAAGGATTCAGGGAAACCGGCAGGCCGAACTTGAGTTCTGGAGATGGGAGTACAGTGCCGGCACTCTGAAGGAGGGGTTAAGTTGCAGTTTTATAACTGTAGTGTAAAAACCCTTCTGGCAAGACAGTGATGGAGTGAATGATGATGAAAGTTTTTCTTTTTCGGGCACCTCCTTGGTGGGAATCGGCCGATGTGTTAATAAAAAAAAAAATATATATATATATATATATATATATATATTATTTTTATTATTAACACATCAACCGATTCCCACCAAGGCAGGGTGGCCCGAAAAAGAAAAACTTTCATCATTCACTCCATCACTGTCTTGCCAGAGGGGTGCTTTACACTACAGTTTTAAAACTGCAACATTAACACCCCTCCTTAGAGTGTCGGCACTGTACTTCCCATCTCCAGGACTCAAGTCCGGCCTGCCGGTTTCCCTGAATCCCTTCATAAATGTTACCTTGCTTACACTCCAACAGCACGTCAAGTCCTAAAAACCATTTGTCTCCATTCGCTCCTATCTCACACTCTCACGCATGCTTGCTGGAAGTCCAAGCTCCTCGCACACAAAACCTCCTTTACCCCCTCCCTCCAACCTTTCCTAGGCCGACCCCTACCCCACCTTCACTCCACTACAGATTTATACACTCTCGAAGTCATTCTATTTTGTTCCAACCTCTCAACATGTCCGAACCACCTCAACAACCCCTCTTCAGCCCTCTGGATAATAGTTTTTGTAATCCCGCACCTCCTCCTAATTTCCAAACAACGAATTCTCTGCATTATATTCACACCACAAATTGACCTCAGACATGACATCTCCACTGCCTCCAACCTTCTCCTTGTTGCAACATTCATCACCCATGCTTCACACCCATATAAGAGTGTTGGTATAACTATACTCTCATACATTTCCCTCTGTGCTTCCACAGACAAAGTTCTTTGTCTTCACAGACTCCGAAGTGCACCACTCACCCTTTTCCCTCATCAATTCTATGATTCACCTCATCCTTCATAGACCCATCTGCTGACATGTCCACTCCTAAATATCTGAATACATTCACCTCCTCCATACTGTCTCCCTCCAATCTGATATCGAGTCTTGTGGCATATTAACTGACATCATGGTACGCCCCTCGTTAATTCTGTCACAAAAGTCGATATTTAATATGTTAGGTCTGCTGTAGGTACAGTGGTGCAAGGTACACATAAGTGGTTGCAACATGGTGATTGCAACTACTTTAGTGGTTTAATAAATCAGGTTGTTGGTAATATTATAATGATAATAATAATTATATTAGCGGATGATAGCTGATAATATTGATAGGAATGGCATTAAAATTAAGAATAGCCTAGTTATTATGAGAAAGGAAGCCTGAATAGGAAAAATTCACAAAAGCATATTAATTGACACTGCGAGTATTTCCTGATTGTTCTGGAAGGTTCTGTGACACCGGTTGACAAATGAAGGATTTTTTTCCCTCTATGTCATTAGTTAGAAGGTTGTAAATGAAGGTATGTAATGATCCAATATTGTAACTTTTTGCGTCACATGACCTGTTCCCGGCGGTTAGAAGCTTGGGGCTGGCTATTAACTATCTTCTAGTGTTTCCTCATGCTATCTCCAAACTGTGAGGCCCACCCCACCCACCCCTATTTGGGGTGTGGGGGGGACCTGTGTGTGGTTGGCATCCCGCTTGTCCCTCTCAGACAGAGACTGGGTGGCTGGCTCCACACTACCACTCTGAAAACTTACCCTACTTCTCCTGTTGTTGCCTTTGCAATATTGCACAGCTCCTGATGACGCACTGAGAAGTGTGAAAGTACTTGAGCTGAAGATTTCCACCCCCCGTGGCTTGTCTTGCCTGTCTTACGTATGATTAAAAGAAATATCAAAACCGTAGGAAGCTGTTTTTTTCTTCCAAACGTTTTGGGTCTCAAACCCCGTCATGAGTATTAAAATATAAAAGAAAAGTAACAATGTTAAAGAAAATAATCTCTGGAAAGGAGTACATTCTTTACGACATATAACACTTGATGTGTTATTTGTCCTTAGGGACTGTCTAGTTACCGTTGATGACTCAAGGTTATTCAAAACCTTCTCAGCCTACTAAAAAAAGTAATAATAAACCTGGATGAGCATTATGTAGAAAAAAGTGGGGACTATATATTTTGTGCTTCTGCTTTCCCATATACCTCTCGCTTTCGTTTGTAAACACTACTAGTACTGTCGTCAGTATACACCACTAGTACTGTCGTCAGTATACACCACTAGTACTGTCGTCAGTATACACCACTAGTACTGTCGTCAGTATACACCACTAGTACTGTCGTCAGTATACACCACTAGTACTGTCGTCAGTATACACCACTAGTACTGTCGTCAGTATACACCACTAGTACTGTCGTCAGTATACACCACTAGTACTGTCGTCAGTATACACCACTAGTACTGTCGTCAGTATACACCACTAGTACTGTCGTCAGTATACACCACTAGTACTGTCGTCAGTATACACCACTAGTACTGTCGTCAGTATACACCACTAGTACTGTCGTCAGTATACACCACTAGTACTGTCGTCAGTATACACCACTAGTACTGTCGTCAGTATGGACGGAAGTAGCATCAGGTATATCGAATTTTCACTTATTTGCCGAATCGATTTAGAGTAGTCTAAGTGAAGCTTCTCCTTGGTGTGATTGGTGGCACTGAGGAGGAGCAGCTGACGTCTGGACCAATGAGACGCTCCGGTATACAGCACCAGCTGTCTGCTTCATCAAAAAGAGGACGAAGTGACTGACAGGCGGGAGACAGGAAGGTAAGTGATAAGCGCACACACGTACATGCATACAAAATATTCGGAGGAATAAAGGGGATAGGGAGAGGTGGTAGAGATTCGAAAAGAAACCAGGGGACATAAATGGTAACACAAGACGCAGACGAGCCATAGGGATATTAGGAAGGACCTCGATAGGTTAAGGAAGGTAAGTGAAACTCGTTCGATGAATAGATGGCTGAGGCAAACACTATACACAGCTTCTAGATGAGGTATGACTAGTCTCTAGAGGTCAGGAATCAATAAAGTTGATCAACAGAGTTTGAGAATTGGCCAGGAGTTATGAAACAACCCCTACAAACACAAGCAGGCGAATACAAGTACGTAAACAAGAGCAAATATCCAATTTAGCTGTTTACTAAAAGAGCGATATTACTAAAAAAGGGGGAGTTCAGGAGGAAAGAAAAACACAGAAAAGACTGGAATGATTTTACACACCAGTTGCCTCCCACCCAGGAAGGGTGGCGAAAAAAGAAGAAACGCATTCACCATCACTCACTAGATGTCTTGCCAGAAGTGCACTACCATCACACATCAACTGAGCCTCCGAACTACATCCCAACCCTCCTTCAGGACGCACACTAGCAAGTCTTGCCAATGCTGCTATACCAGCACTAGCAGGTCTTGTGTCAGCGCTACCATAGCACTAGTAGGTCTTGTGTCAGCGCTACCATAACACTAGTAGGGCTTGTGTCAGCGCTACCATAGCACTAGTAGGTCTTGTGTCAGCGCTACCATAGCACTAGCAGGTCTTGTGTCAGCGCTACCATAGCACTAGCAGGTCTTGTGTCAGCGCTACCATAACACTAGTAGGTCTTGTGTCAGCGCTACCATAGCACTAGCAGGTCTTGTGTCAGCGCTACCATAGCACTAGTAGGTCTTGTGTCAGCGCTACCATAACACTAGTAGGGCTTGTGTCAGCGCTACCATAGCACTAGTAGGTCTTGTGTCAGCGCTACCATAGCACTAGTAGGTCTTGTGTCAGCGCTACCATAGCACTAGCAGGTCTTGTGTCAGCGCTACCATAACACTAGTAGGTCTTGTGTCAGCGCTACCATAGCACTAGCAGGTCTTGTGTCAGCGCTACCATAACACTAGTAGGTCTTGTGTCAGCGCTACCATAGCACTAGCAGGGCTTGTCATCGCTACCATATCAGTACAAGCATGTCTTCTGTCAGTGCTGATATACCAGCACTAGCAGGTTGTGCTTCAATGCTAGCACAGCAGCACTAGCAAAATACTGGAGCGTAGCCCTGTGAGTATGAAACAAGACAACCTTCAAACTGGAACACACGTTGCTGGAGTGTCGTACACGTAACTGCACCAGATCTGATCTCCTGTTGGTTCTTTTTCAGTAAACGAGTTGCTAAAAATATGATGGTCCTTTCTACCTAGTTCCTCTTTTTTTCTTTGATGTTTTTTTGTTAGTATCCTCTCTTATGGCAGTAACTGCACTTTGTCTCGCAGACAATTGTCAGCAGCGTGCCCATTTCTGTGGCAGCTGAAGCATTACCTTGATTTTTGTGAGACAAATTGTTCTGCACCTCTTGTGTTTTGCTGCGTATTCAAGAATTGATTTTTTTTTTTGTATCTTGTGATGCTGACTCTAATTATGTCGCTATTGAGCCTGTTGGTTGTATACCTGAAGGATGTATTCCGGGCGCTGTGTTGGAGGGAGATGAGAAGTTTGTGGATGGCGATTTATCGTCTTTCACGTCTCATTCCACATTTATTTCCCAGTCTTCTTCCGCTCTCTCGTCAAGTGCATGAGTATGTGTGTAGTGTGCTTCAAGGTAAGGAGAGGGGAAGGATATATGAAGTGCTGGACTTGCACTGTAAAACTTGGCAAGTTATGATGACTCTGCGACACCCAGACTCTTGTGATTAGCTTCCTCTTACCTCTCCTCCCTTCCTATTAATTCTTCTCATCATCCCCCTTCCCTCCTCAGCTTCACCCTCCATTCTTCCCTCCCGTCTTTCCCCTTTCCCTTCCCTCCATTATTTTCTTTTTTTCCTTACTCCTGAACTTTTGTTTCTTCCCTTCCTCCCTCCATTCATTATTCTCTGCCTCACCCACACTTTCGTTCCCTCCCACTTCATTCCTACGGCCATATTCAACATGTTGATCTGACTGATAACAATTAGCAGCCTGTTAGCTCTATACATCACAGCAAAAACGATCAAATATCCCCAACGGTCCAATAACGATGATTCACTCTCCAACACAATATTGCCATATAAAATGGTACAAACGTTAACATTCTTTTTATAACATTAATAAACTCCTGAATCTACCATATACCAATCCGTCCTCCCGGGCAAACGCCGTCGCTAAAATGACTGACACTAAAATGTGAAAGTGGAACGTTATGTTTACTCGGTCTACTGACTATTCTCATTGGGTTCCTGTTGTATGCTCTGGCTTCAAACAATAGTCTCGCCTTTATGCGTATATTGACTTTTTTTTGTCCATACTATACCTTGCTGAATGATGCACGCCGAGATAGTAACAGGAAGTCATGGTTTTTATCATTATTAGATGTGGTATTTCAGGGATATATTTTACCCAACACTTCAATACTTCGGAGGTCCAGAGTTTTCTTACCCTATGGCAATTTGCCAGGATACGACTTCCAGCATGGATGGCGTTTCTGATACATATGTATACTTTTTTTCCCTGGATGCGACCTGTAAGAGTCGACATACAGACTTGTACCTACTATGGCTAAAAGGTCATCATTTTTTAATAAAGAAATAAATGTAAGAAAATAGGAAGTTTCGGAGAAGAAAAGCAACAACTGAGGGTCTGGTGGAGGGTGTCGACGCCACCAGCAGGGTCACTCAAGACACTTTTATGAGATCGTAAACTGGCCTGGAGGTTCCCACCCCGCGCCTGGCTCATGCTCACCCACCAACCATAGTAGCTCACAAATGGGCTGCCAGAATAATAATAACTCTCTAATACGAGACGGTAATTAAGATAAGGCTTCGGAAGTGTTGTGAGGAATTAAATTTATTCTTCCTGTTAATTGTCATCCTCTTCCTCTTTGTTCACAGTACTTCCTCTTCTTTATTCAATAGTTATAATATCCATTTAAATCCATTAAATTTCCTGCTCCAAATTGCGGGGTTCGTGTAAAATGTTACAGCCACGGTAATGACTTTTTCACTTTCATTTAGACTTCACTGTAAAGAGCAGTTGTTCTACACTTACGTTTTAGCAAATTGATCACCTTTATTTAAAGAGTAACTTTCATTAATTTTTCTTAAAACACTGGAGCTTATTTACATAATCTCCCCTACGCCGATGTGCTTAAACGGAACATAATTACCCTGAGACATTAAAGCATCATGGCAGTGCTTCTGGAAAAAACATCGTCTTATAGGCATCCCTCCTTCCCTTCTCCCTCCTCGCTCTCTCGGAAGCGATTTTTAAAAATGTACGTCTCATTGGTATCCTCCCTCATCTCCCTTTCCTCTCACTCTCTCGAAGTTGCTTTTAAAAGAAGTAGAAGCATCCTGGGAAACCTTTCCTCACCCGTAGCTTGATCGCTAGTGCACTCAGCTGGAAAACATTACGTCGGCTGGAAAACATTACGACGGCTGGAAAACATTACGACGGCTGGAAAACATTACGACAGCTGGAAAACATTACGTCGGCTGGAAAACATTACGTCGGCTGGAAAACATTACGACGTGTTTCCTTAAGACACCTGCTGTCCATGTTCACCCATCAGTAAAATGGGTACCTGGATGTTAGTCGACTGGTGTGGGTCGCATCCTGGGCATAACAAGCGGCTTTCTATATAGTAGCATGTCATTGACGTCAGCTAGGCCTGTATACCTTGTAAATGCACTTGTATAAATAATATTATTATTATTCCCTACTCTCCAATTCTTCCTCGTTCAATCATTTCCTGGCTTCACCAACCTTGTTGTGCTCTGCCTCTCGCCGCCCTCCATGTGTGGGGACCTGGATCGCAAAAGTTCGTCTCGTGTAACTTGTTGGTCGGTATCTGTACGGTTCTCCCCGTTCACAACATGTTAGTGGCTTACCTTTGTGTTTACCTGGAGTTTACCTGGAGAGAATTCCAGGGGTCAACGCCTCCGCGGCCCGGTCTGTGACCAGGCCTCATGTTGGACCAGAGCCTGATCAACCAGGCTGTTTAACAATATTTTATTACAGGTAAATACATTTTGTATACTGCAGAAAAGAAATAGTGTTATAGGTATGTATCTACTCCTGCTGCCCCTTTTCACCTAACAGTAAATAAATACCTGGGCGTTAACGGCTGTTGTGGATAATAATATGATATAATATATTTATTTCTACAAGTACATGTACAAGGTATACAGGCCTAGCTGACATCAATGACATACTGCTATATAGAAAGACGCTTGTTATGCCCAGGATGCGACCCACACCAGTCGACTAACAACCAAGTACCCATTTTACTGATGGGTGAACATAGACAACCAGTGAAAGGAAACACGCCCAATGTTTCTACCCTCGCCGGGAATCGAACCCGGACCCTCGCCGTGTGAAGCAAGAGCTTCAGCCACGGATCGTTTCCTAGGGAAGGAACCCAGTGGAAATATAATAATAATCTTTATTCTACAAGTACATATACAAGGTAAACAGGCCTAGCTGACATCAATGACTTACTACTATATAGAAAGCCCCTTGTTATGCAGAGAATTTCGGGCAAATTAAGTCAATTTTGTCCCAGGATGCGACCCACACCCATGTACCTATTTTACTGATAGGTGAACATGGACAGCAGGTACCCTAAGGAAACACGTCCTAATATTTCCACCCTTACCGGGGATCGACCTTCGGACCTCAGTGTGAGCTGAGCGCGCTATCAATCGGGCTTGGGTTTCTGAGTTATTCTAGCAAGCTCAGCATGTGTCCTCTGCTCTTCTACATCTGCCATACAATGCTCTGCGGCTGGGTTTAGCCCTGGCTCTTTTTCTACAACTCAAGACGTTTCGCTCCAAAGATATTCTTCGCTAGTCCCCACTACCCCCTCATCCCTTGTGGGTCTCACCTGTGAGTCGAGTTGTTGTTGGCAGCCTTGAAAGACATCACGTTTGACTCCTGCTCACACCAATTTGATCTCTCTAGCTTGTCATCCTTGCCATCCACTGCACTCATTAAGCTACTGTGTATGTTTATCTAGCTCTTCTTGTGTGGATTACCGTTGCAGGAGTAGGGCAATACTAGTAGTGTTTTGTTATTGTCATTTTTTTTCCTTCTGGGATGCGACCTACAACAGGATAGGGACAGAAGTTAGGAGGAGACTTGACCACACGTTTCTGCCAGAACTGTATGCTATGCACGACAGTTGACCTACACCCCAGGTACTTACTGCAAGGTGAACAGGAGCAGGTGTAGACATTTGACCATACATCTCGACCTGCCCATACGGCTAGGCATGACCGAGAAATGGAACCCGGATTCATTCATGTGTCCTGATTGCTCACATCACTGAGTTACAGTTATGTGTGTATGTTATGTTTGTGCAATTGCGTAATTGCACTAACCTCGCCAAGTTGTTTCGTAGGGCTGAGTCTCTACTCCTGACCCTAACAGTGCAATTACAAAGGCTCTCGTTGAATTCCAGGCCTCATGGGCCGTATCATGAGTTTTCTTGGAACTGTGTAGTGTTCCTCCACTACTTCCTCATTCAGGCCATTCCACTTCCCAGTCGTTATGTCTTTCGTTTAATCTTTAGTTTCCATTTATGTCTCCTTTTCTCCACTTTTCTTATTTTAAATATTATGAATGTATGCATAAAAAAAATATAAGAACATGACGCTATAATTAGATTATCTGAAAATTTTCATTTTTCAGACATGTGAGACTAGTATTCCAAACGAGAGAATGAAATTAGTCCTGTAGTATTCACGGCCACGAATGTGCTTGCATCAGGAGTGGCAGACCCAGTGTACTTGCTGGGTCCCTGATGATTGTAGCATGGTGGTCCCGTGGACTAAGGCATTGGAAGGTTAGATAGGTTCACACGAGGCTGACTAAATGTCACGGGCTCGATGCCTGGCTGATCGCAATATTGCTATTTGCTTAAAACCGCTCGCTCTCTCTCTCTCTCTCTCTCTCTCTCTCTCTCTCACACACACACACAGGCCCAGGAGCTATTAATCGACCCCTGCAACCACAATTAGATGAGTACACACACACTACAGTTCAGATGCGCTTCAAAACTACAAATATTCCCACCCGTCCATCAGAGTGCTGGACTCGAGTCCGGCTAACTGGTTTCCCAGAATCCCTTCCCAAGAGTACGTACCTACTCACACTCCAACAACTCAAGTCCCAAAAATCATATGCCTCCACTCCTATGCAACACCTCACACTTTACCTGGTAATTCAACAGGCTTATTTCCCTATATTTTTTTACTCTTTTGCTCCCCTTTCCTTAGAAAAGAGCAAGGTTATGAGGGCAACAAAAAAGTCGAGACAGTGATAAACTGAGTAATTCGAGTGGGAGCAAAAAGGAAGTAGATGTATTTAGATATTTGGGAATGAACATGTCAGCAGATGGGTCTATAAATGAGATGAAACATAGAACAGAGGAGGGGGGGAAAAGGTGGATAGTGTGTTGAAGTATCTGTGAACAAAAAGTTTATTTAAGGATGCAAAAACAGGAATATGTCAGTTTAGTGGAAGCAGTCCTGTTGATGTGCGGTATTTTTAAATGCTGCAGCAAAAAAAAAAAAGTTAGAAGCAGCGTTGATGTCATGTTTGAGAGCATATTTGTGGTGTGAATATCATGCAGAGAATTTGGCATGCAGAAGTTAAAAGGCTGTGGCCACCTGTGGTATAATTTAGAGGGTTGAGGTGTTTAGGCATGTAGAGGACGGATAGGGGTAAGTTGGCAAAGAGGGTCTATAAATATGAGGTAAAAGTTAGGAGTAGGGGTCATCCCAGGATTGCTTGAAGGGGAGGGGGTAAAAGAGGTTTTGATATTTAGGGGCTTGAGCATCTAGCAGGCTTCAGTATGTATACGAGGAGCAAATGGAGACAAGTGGTTTTTTTAATGGACATGCTGTTGGAGTGTGGGCAAAGTAACTTTTATGAAGGGAAACTGGTTAGCTGTATTTGATACCTGGAGGTGGGAAGGTTAGTGTCTCCACTTTGTGGGAGGGTGGGGATGTTGGTCAGAAGTTAATTTGATTGTGATGCCAACATGCTTCTGGAAAATTGGTAATTGAATTATGGTGAATGTGTTTTCTTCTCTGGTTTGAACTTTCTTGGTGGCATATGAACACCTTCACTGTCTTGCCAGAAGAGTGCTGGACATTACAGTTCAGATGACTCTAAACTGAAACATCCCCACCCCTCCTTCAGAGTGTAGGCACCGTACTGCCCACCTCCATGATAAGTCTGGCTAACCAGTTTCCCGGAATCCCTTCATAAATGTTACTTTGCTCATACTCCAAATATTAAAAACCACTCACCTCTACTCACTCCTAACATGCACACACGTAACTCGTAACTGCTTTTAGTTACCTACCTCCTGTTCCATACATTTGCAACATCCACCATATATGCTTTTTCTAAATCCATAAATGCAACACCTCTTAAACTGTATCTAAGTACTGTTCACCTATGTATTTCAGTGCAAATGGTCTACACGTTCCCTAGCTTCCCTGCTCCTCTGTAATCCTACTTTGTTTCATCCCTAACCCGTTATTATTATTATTATAATAAAAAAGAAGCACTAAACCCACAAGGTTCATACAGTGCAGCAGGGCAGGGAAGGATGAAGGGGTATTGGGTAGTAAGAGAGGGATGATTATTAGGGCATGGAGTACAGTGGGGCAGTGGATAGTGCAGGGGTAGAGGGTAGCAAGAGATTGAGGTAGAAAGGGCTGTGAGGAGTACTAGAGTTATTATCATCAGAGTTTGTGCAGTAAATCAGTTGCTGTCAAAAAGTCAGAGAGAGTCTGGGTTAAAGGAGGGTTCATCAGCAAGAAGGGAAGGTAAAGTAAGGGCAGTAGAGCGGTGACAATGTTGGAGGTAAATTCTGCGTGCTCGTTGATAGATTGGGCAGTCCAACAGAATGTGTCTAACAGAAATTGGAACCTGACAATTCTCACAGAGTGGAACAGGGAGCCTCTCCACGAGATACCCGTGAGTAAGACGAGTGTGGCCGATGTGAAGACGAGAGAGAGTACTCTCCTAACCTCGACATTTATGACAAGAAGATGGCCAGTGTTGTTGCCAACAGGTGCGAAGGTGGATAGCAATTACAGCAAAATAGTCTGTGAAAGGAACACCTCTATATGAAACTGGGAGGTTATGTACTGCTGATCGTGCAGCAGTGTCTGTCTGTTCATTGCCCTCTATGTCAACATGACCAGGGACCCAACAAAAAACAATATCTTTGTGATTGCTAGAGATACGGCACAACCAAAGTTTGATACGAAGAACCAGGGAATGAGGTGTATCAAATTTTCTTATAGCCTGTAAAGCACTAAGGGAGTCTAAAACTACCACAAATGGTGACACAGGCATAGATGCAATACAGATAAGTGCCAAGAGAATGGCATACAATTCAGCCGTAAAAATGCTAGCCAAGGATAATAAATGCCCTCGCATGACGCTGTCCGGAAACACTGCTATGAATCCGATGCCGTCAGAAGACTTGGAACCATCAGTGTACAATGTGATGGCATGAGAATGAGATCGGAAGTGGTTAAGAAAAAGAGAGCGAGAAACCACCGTAGGCAGTTGGGCTTTCGTGCATGGCAGTGGGAAAGAGCAGACACGAACCATCAGAACTTCCCAAGGGGGTAGGGAAAAGATGCTACATGAACATAGAAAGGTGGTAACTGAAGAGAAGATAGGAGCAAATGTAGGTGAAGAGAAAAGGGACGGAGTAAACAAATAAAGAACGTCTGCTAATATCAATGACTATCCTATATATATGGAAGGATTGTGGAGGTCATGGGAGCGAACATAATAGCAAAGGCAATGAGCATCACAGCGATCGGACAAGGATGGAATATTCGCCTCAGCATAGAGGCTCTCAACCGGTGAAGAGCGAAAAGCACAGAGGCATAAACGTAATCCCTGGTGATGGATGGGATTAAGGCTAGAGTTGCAGGAGAGGCCGCTGAATATATCTGGTTGCCACAATCGAGTTTCTATAAAATGAGGGCTGAATGTAGTCGAAGGAGAGTTCTACAACCAGCCCCCAGGAAAGATGAGTGAGGGTTTTAAGGAGGTTCAGTCGGCTATGACAAGTTACCTTCAGAGAGGTAATGTGAGGTTTCCAGATAACCTATGGTCAAACAGAAGGCCTAGAAACCTGACCATATCATGTTCTGGGATACGCGAGCCATATAGGTACAATGGATGATCAGAGACAACAGAACGTCTAGTGAAAGTAATTTGGTGACTTTTAGTAGTACTAGAAAATTTAAACCCATGAGTGGTGGCCCAATTGGAAACACAGTTGACCGAATGCTGGAGAGAAACTGCAATGAGTTGACAGTCAGTGCCTGCACAAGCTATAGCAAAGTCATCAACATAAAGCGATGACCAAATATTGGATGGAAGAACAGAGGCCAGATCATTTATAGCAAGGAGAAAAAGTGTTGTACTCAGAACACACCCCTGGGGGACACCTTCAGCTTGGACAAAGTCCGGGGAAAGCATATTATTAACCCGAACACGAAAATGTCTTTCCGTTAAGAAGTTCTTAAGAAAAAATGGTAGACTGCCTCGGAGGCCTAAGGAGTGGGCCTGGACCAAGATATTATACCTCCAAGTAGTGTCATATGCCTTCTCAAGATCAAAAAAGATGGTGATAACTGAGTAGTTATTGGCAAAGGCATTACAGACATACGTATCTAAGCGTAGTAAGGGGTCAATGGTAGAACAGCCCTTACGAAAGCCATACTGACTAGTGGAGAGACTATTGTGTGTCTCTAAATACCACATCAGACGTCGATTTACCGATTTACCAGACGTTCCATCACCTTGCAAACTGCACTGATAACAGCAATGGGACGATAGTGGGAGGCATCATGTCCCGTAGTACCCGGTTTGCGGAAAGGAAGAACAATGGCAGATTTCCACAGCTGGGGAAGAACTCCTTGTGACCAAATATAATTAAAGTCGTAAGAGGGCTGCAAGGGCTGACTGATGTAAATGCTGTAGCATACGAATATGAATGCCTTCAGGCCCAGCTGCTGATGATCGGCAAGCTGTGAGTGTTGCCTCCAGTTCCAGAAGTGTAAAAGGCACATTATAAAATTCTTCTCTGATAGAAGAAAAGCTTAAGGGCTCTAACTCTCTGGCAGACTGAGGAATGAAACGAGGGGCATAGATGAAGCCCCTGAGAGATAGAGAAGATGATTACCAATTTCGGTAGCAATGTCAAGAGGGTTTGCGATATCAACACCGGCAACCCGAAGAACAGGAGCCGGGTTGGGAGAGTACGTACCACTCAGTTTCCATACTTTTTTCCAGACTGCACTCATAAAGGAAGCAGAGGTGATGGTAGAAACATAATCCCGCCAGCAAGTGCGTTTAGCGTCACGGATGACACGGCGAGCAGCCGCTCACTTCTACTTAAAATCAAGGAGTCTCTCTATGGTTCACGCAGCGTATTTCAAATGTACTGCCTGAGCACAATCAGAAGACCACCAAAGCACGCACTTCTGAGAATGCCTGCCCGAGGTTTGGGGTATAGAATGTGAAGCTGCGGTTAAGACTGAGATCGAGAATAGGTGTAAAAGCTCATCTATGGAGGACAAAGAAGGAACCTCACTAAAAGCAGTTAGATGCAAGTAAAGGTCCCAGTTTGCTAGGTCAAATTGCCAGCTCGGGCTACGAGGAGGTGGTGAATACGAAGAAGTAAGGATGATTGGAAAATGATCACTGTCATGCAAGTCCAGAAGGACAGGCCAGGTGAAGTCTAGTACAGTTGAGGAAGAGCAAACCGAGAGATGGATGCAAGAGAGAGAATGAGTACGAGGATCAAAATGGGTGGGAGTATCCATATTTAAAACATGGAGGGGTCGAGAAGCAAGAAAATCCTCCAACTGAATGCTGTGGGAGTCACATTGAGACCCCCCTCCCCCAGAGGAAATGGTGGGCATTAAAATCGCCAAGTAACAGAAGTGGTGGCAGTAAGGAAGAAACCAGAAACGGAACATCTGGAATAGATAAGGCCCGAGAAGGAGAGAGATACAAAAGAACAGACTGTATACCACTTATTCAAGTGGATACAGGCTGCAGTGTAATGCAGAGAAGTATGAACAAAGAGCTGACGGTATGGAATACTGGTGCATATAAGAAGTGCGCTTTCATTAAAGGTTCCATCGGGAAAGGGATCCGATGAATATAATAAATCATAGCCTGAGATGGGATGGATAAGAGCGGAGTGTAATTTGGGTTCTTGTAAACAAACACAAACAGGGGAAAACTGGGAGAACAACACCTGGAGCTCACCCCGGTTACCCCTGAGGCCGCAGATATTCCACTGTAAATAAGCCATGATTTGCAAAGAGAAAGATACAAGAAATCTGAAGGTAGAGATATCTACAGACTAGTAGGCTCAGAAAAGTTCACATGTGGAGGTAGCAGAAAACTTTTAAGCAGCGAAGGATTGGGACGTTGCAAAGAAATGAGTTGTGCAGATGGAGAAGAAGGAAGAAGAGGAACAGGAGGTGGATTGGTGTCCATCAATGGTCTAGTCTCCTCGGTATATTCTGAGATAGCTTCAAGTGTTTCAGAGGACAAGGACGTTGTATGTGGTACAATATTGGAGATGGAAGGAGGGCAAGTAAAGATTGGGGAGACGATGGACTGTACCAAAGTAGGGGGGGGTCGAAAGGGTAGAGGGAACTAGAGAAGCTTGGGAGGGAACAGGAGAGGAAGTGACCTGGGAGGGGGCAGAATAGGAAGAAACTTGGGAGGGAACAGGGGTAGAAGGTACTGTACGAGGAGGAGGATGAACCTCCACACTCGTAACAGAGCCAGTTAGAGGTGAAGAACCGGGTACAGAGACTGGGAAGGAAAAATGTGAAGGATGCAGAAGGGAAGGAAGGGTGAAAGAAGATTTTATCAATGGGGATGTTTTGGACATCGGAGGAGAGGGGCGATGGGGAGTAGGTGTTGTACGAGGTCTTGTAGACACAAACTTGTGAGTAAGAAGAGGAAGAGGTGAGAACAGAATGAGGTGTCGAGGTAGGGACCTCTGAGTCTAGGACAGCAAAAGAATTAGAGACAGGGGTAACTGTGGAAGGGGTGACCACAGAGGAGGCTGCAGAAGTTGGGACCCCAGAGAAAATTTATTATTATAATCAAAAGAAGCGCTAAACCACGGACCCCAGAGGAGGGGGGACGTTTAGTAACTCGAGAATAAGAAATACATACACGGAAAAGTTTCCCTTGGAGGCATAGATGAGACTGCCATAGCATATGGGAGGCATTCTGCCTCTTTTAGACAATGAATTTCACGCTCGTTTAAGTGAACTTGGCAACGGCGAGAGTAAGATGGGTGAGCCTCATGACAATTAAGGCAAGAGGGAGGTAGACTACAAGTCATATTAGTATGGTCGTCGGCATCACAGACTTGGTATTCAGCCATGGACCTACACTATTTTGCTGGATGACCAAAACGCCAGCAATTTCTACACTGTTGCAGTGTAGGGATCACCTTTCGAACTTGTAAAGGTGCCCCACAATATATACAGAGGACGGAAGCTCACGGCAGTCAAAAGGTAAGCGAGCTACATTTCAAGGGTATCGTTTCCGTCTGCGGGCAGTGAGGACATAAGTGTCTACTTTGAGGATTGGGAAGTCTTGGAGTTCTAGCTGTTCCAGAATGTCATCACCACGTCTGGAAATTCTGTTGGACAATGGTATGGGGCAGAATGTCAGTACCACTACAAGAATTGAGGGAATGATGTTTTTCAATAGTTACAGGAATAGTATCAATAGTTGTAAGGAGAGAAAGATCGTGAGCTTGGTTAGCATTCTGGACAGTGATGATGCGTGTACCACTCTTGAGAGCATGAAAGGATATATCTCTACCAACTTGGCGTAGGAGTGCCTTGCCAATACTATGGTCGGAAAGATAGGCAGTAGAGGAAGTCAGTTGTAGAGTATAAAACTGAGTCCGTTGTGTATTTTGAAACATAGCGTGGAAATGGAGTGCGTGACATGCCGGTCTTTTCAGAGTAGAATGAGAAGGAAGCGAAGAAGTATCAGGTAATGGTCTTGGGCGTTTAGGTGTGGGACCAGAGTTGGTCCGACATGGGACGGGCGAGCAATTAAAAAATTGCCACACCGTAGAGGGAGAAGCCAGAAGCATGGTCAAAGAAGAGCGGTCAGACGTATCAAGGAGTCAGTCGGAACCCTGGTACCTGAAGCGGGTGACAAAACGGCACCAGCAAGAGGTACAGGGGCATTAGAAATGTCCAAAGAGTGGTCAAATAATGAGGCAGGGTCAGAACAGGATGCGGTATCAGGAAGGGGCCAAGGGTAAGCAGATTCATGGATTTGGGACTCCATGGTTATGTCTCTTCTTTCTTTTTGTTTTTTAGAAAAAAAAAGTAAAAAAAAAAAAGAAAGAAAAAAAGAGGAGAACGTGGAGGAATAGCTCCTAGGAGGCAAAAAAGGGCTGTAAATCCCCCTCCGTGCCCAAGAGGACCTCAGCACCGCAAGTAGTGCTGATGCGGAATGGAACCCGTGCCATACCCTACCCTTCTTGCCAGTAAACCAGCAATCTGGGATAGCAACCTCCCATCCACCGAGCCACCTCAGTGGATAAAAGAAAGGGCGGCCGGAAACACGCCACAAATCATACCTCCTTCGGCCACCACCCCCTGGAATCCGACAGGCAGCCTCCAGAGATACACCCGTCACCCGAAAGACACACAAAGCTACCCCCTTGGGAGACCGGAGAGAGATCAGGACACCTCCAGGTGATCCAGATTCCACAGCAAACTACACCACCGTCAAGGACCTCAACAGAATGGGATGGACCCCAGTACCCTTCCCCCTACCTAGGAACTAGTGCGCTTGTGGGAAGACTCCCAAAGGCTAAAAATAGGAAAGGAATAAGGGAGGGAGGAGGAGGAAAGGAAAAAAGGGAGGATGGGTAAGATGGGATAGGGAATAATTATTACTGTATATTTAGGGGAATGAAGAACGAAGGTGGATGCTGGATGGGTTTCACCTGGAGTATGCTGTCTAGTTACTCGATCCAAAGCACATTCAAGAGATAAAAATACAAGGAACGGCAGTAGGAATCAAGATGAGAGTAAAAGCACTCAAATAGCTTTGAGATAGTGATGAAGCTCTCGACAGTACTTCAAGAGTTGGACAATCTTTACAGCTGTGTGGTGTAGTGGTCAACATGGCTACCATCAAACCAGCAGCAAACTTGGGTTAAACTCCATATGATGTCCTGTTTTGTTTTGTTTTTAGTATTAGTTGGTAGACATTACTATTATCATAATGGGGAAGCGCTAAACCCGTGGGGTTATACAGCGCCTGTGGGGGGGGTTGGAAGGTATTCAGGCTTAATTCAGGGAACTGGAGCACAGATCTAATTCCCTAGATCAAGAGCCCCTCACCAGCGTCAAGGAACCTCCCTTGAGGGGAGTTGGTAGACAACAACCACCCAGGGAGGTACTGCTATCTGCCAAATACGTGTAAGACACAAACCTGTATTTGTTTTACATGATGGTAGGAGTGCTGGTGTCTTTATTTTTTTTTGTCTCATAAACCAAAAGATAGCAAGTATATCTTGCTACTTTTACTTACACTGATTTTTTCTTAATATTTCTTGCTTTTATTTTCTTTCATATCTATAGGGAAGTGGAATTAAGCATCTTTCCTCTGTAAACCATGCATGTTGTAAAAGTCAACTAAAATGCCAGGAGCAATGGGCTAGTAACCCCTTCTCTCATTTAGCTTACTAAAAATAAAGTTTAATATATTTATAATTGGAGCTGTAAAAGAAGTGTTGGGGAGGTGGTGTAACTGGATGAGAAGTTCTTCTCTTCTGGCAGGACTATGGTACGAAACTACCCAGGTGGACGTATTTACAGGGTGCAGCTCTCTGTGTGTCCTCCTCTGTAATTACATTTTATAATTTTACCTAGGAAGTAGGTTAGTAGACAGCAACCGCCAAAGGAGGTACTACCATCCTGCCAAGCGAGTGTAAAACAAAAGCCTGTAATTGTTTTACATGATGGTAGGATTGCTGGTGTCTTTTTTTTCTGTCTCATAAACATGCAAAATTTCAGGTATGTCTTGCTATTTCTAGTTACACTTAGGTCACATGCATGTACAAGCATATATATACACACCCCTCTGGGTTTTCGTCTATTTTTCTTACTAGTTCTTGTTTATTTCCTCTTATCTCCATGGAGAAATGGAACAGAATTCTTCCTTCGTAAGCCATGCGTGTCGTAAGAGGCAACTGAAATACCGGGAGCAAGGGGCTAGTAACCCCTTTTCCTGTATACAGTGGACCCCTGACTATCAGCCGGTCTGAATATCGGCCGACTCGAATTTCGATCGCTTTTTTCGGCCCAATTTTTCCCCGACAATCGTCAGTTTCCCCGACTATCGGCCCGCATACCAGACCTGTCCGCCTGCCCATGCTTGCGCGCCTCCCCGCACAGGTGTCGTGAGCCAGTCTAGCTTTGTTTATCCTTGGGTGAACATTACCCATTGTGCTCATTCAAACATTTCACAATAATTTCATTGTGTTTACTGATTGTCACTGTGAAATATAAGTCACCATGAGTCCAAAGAAGCTTCCTAGTGGCACCCCTGTGGTAAAGGAAGTGAAGAACACCATCAAACTGAAGAAGGAGATAGTAGAAAAATGTGAGTGGCGTATGTGTGGGGGGAGCTTGCCAGGATGTACAACAAAAACAAATCTACTATCACCTCTATCCTGGCAAAGAGAAAAGAAATCAAGGAAGCTGATGTTGCGAAAGGTGTTGACATGTTTGCCAAAAATAGATCAAAAACAGTGGATGAGGTTGAGAAGTTGTTGGTGGTGTGGATCAATGAAAAACAGATAGTGGGTGATAGTGTTTCCATGGCGATAATTTGTGAACAGGCAAGGCAGTTGCATGCAGATCTTGTCAAGAAAATGCCTGGAACCAGTGCTGATGTGAGTGATTTTAAGGCCAGCAAAGGCTGGTTTGACAGATTTAGGAAACGTAGTGGCATACACAGTGTTGTAAGGCATGGTGAAGCAGCCAGTTCAGACAAACTTGCTGCTGAAAAGTTTGTGACTGAATTTAAGGGGTTTGTAGACACTAAAAAATTCAACCCCCAAAAAGTGTTTGTGATGAAACAGGCCTCTTTTGGAAGAAAATGCCAAAGAGGACCTACATTACTCAGGAGGAAAAGGCACTGCCAGGACACAAGCCTATGAAAGACAGGCAAACTCTCATGTTGTGTAGTAATGCTAGTGGGGATTTTAAAGTGAAGCCTTTACTGATGTATCACTCTGAAAATCCCAGTGTGTTCAAGAAAAACAATGTCACCAAGAGTAAATTGTGTGTGTTTTGGAAGGCTAACACTAAGGCATGGGTCACGAGGGAAATTTTCATAGTGGGTCCATCAAGTGTTTGGCCCCAGTGTGAAAATTGGGACTCGAGTGCCTCCTGGTACTGGACAATGCTCCTGCTCATCCTCACAACTTGGCAACTTTTTGTCTGATGAGTTCAGTTTCATCAGTGAAGTTCTTGCCTCCTAACACCACTCCTCTCATCCAGCCCATGGACCAGCAGGTCATTTCTAACTTCAAAAAACTACACAAAAGCAGTGTTTCAATTATTATTATAATAAAAAAGAAGCGCTAAACAACAGGGGTTATACAGAGAATTCATAGTGTGGAAATTAAGTGTGGAGTTACTAAACTTATTATTCAGAGAGCTGAGGAGGGGTTCAGGTGGTTTGGTCATTTAGAGAGGATGGAACAAAATAGAATGACTTATAGTTGTATAAATCTGTAGTGGAGGGAAGAAGGGGTGGGGGTCATCCTAGGAAAGGATAGTGAGAGGGGGTAAAGGAGGTTTTGTGTGCAAGGGGGCTTGGACATACAACAGGCATGTGTGAGTGTGTTACCTTTGATATACCTTTGAAGAGTTTCGAGAGTATCTACTCTCTGAGCCCGGCCATGGGCCAGGCTCGTCTGGTGCTTGCCTGGTCAACCAGGCTGTTGCTGCTGGAAGCCCGCTGCCCCACATATCCATCACAGCCTGGTTGATCTGGCACCCGATGAAGATACTTGTCCAGTTTCCTCTTGAAGGCTTCTACACTGGTTCCAGCGATGTTTCGGATATCTTCTGGTAAGATGTTGAATAGTCTGGGACCCCGGATTTTAATACAGTGCTCCCGTATTGTCCCCACCGCACCCCTGCTCCTCACTGGGTTTATTTTACACTTTCTCCTATATCTCTCACTCCAGTATATTGTTATGGCAGTGTGCAGATTTGGGACCAGGCCCTCAAGTACTTTCCAAGTATATATTATCATGTATCTCTCTCTCTCTCCTCCGCTCCAATGAGTACATGTTCAAGACTTGAAGGCGTTCCCAATAATTTAGATGTTTCAATGGCTCAATGTGAGCCATAAACGATCTCTGAATTTGTTCCAGCTCTGATATTTCTCCTGCCCTGAACTTTTCATCGTGATAGAAGTGGAGACAAATGGTTTTTGGGACTTACGAGTTGTTGGAGCGAGCATAGTAATATTATTTTGTGAAGAGATTCGGGGAAACTGGTTAGCTGGACTCGAGTCCTGGAGGTAGGAAGTACATTATAATTATTATAATTATGGGGTGCTAAATACGTAGGATTATACAGTACATGTGGGGGGATGGAAAGTATTCAGGCTCAATTCAGGGAACTGGAATACAGATCCAATTCCCTAGATCAAGAGCCCCTCGCCAGCATCAAGGAACCTCTCTTGAGGGAAGGTAGGAAGTACAATGCTTGCACTCTAAACAGTAAATATCCCAAACCCCCTCCATTAAAGTGACATCTAAACTGTCATATCTGCATGCCTCTGCAAAGACAGTGATAGTGTGAATGATGGTGAAAGTGTTTTATCACCCTCCCTTTCAGTGTCAGTCCTGTACTTGTACGCCAAAATTCTAGCACCTTCAAATCTGGTGGAAGAAAGCTGGTAGGCCTACATATGAAAGAATGGGTCTGCGTGGTCAGTGTGCGTAGTATAAAAAAATCCTGCAGCACACAGTGCATGAGAAAAAAAAACTCAAGACTGTTTTTGGTTTAAAACAGCGACTTTGCAGTGTATTTTCGTATGGTATTTATGGTTGTATTCTAGTTTTCTTGGTCTCATTTGATAGAATGGAAGATATATTACAATAATAGAGATGATTTTGATTGGTTTCACGATGAAAAGTACCTTGAAACTGAGCTCAAAGTAGCGGAAATGTTCGATTTTTGGCGATGTTCAAGAGTAAACAAATCACCCCACGTGTCCAATGTGTGTCAACTGGCGAGTCTAATATTCTTTCACAAGTGCATTGATATTATTTATACCATTTTTACAATAATGCAGTATGCATAACAGTAAATCTTTTATTTTTTTGTGAATAAAAATTCAAAACGGAAAGCAAGAGTAATTAATATAAGAGGGGCCTAGAAATGTGACTAATGAACAGAGAAAATGTTATTTTAGTGCCAGGAATGTCTGTCTTGTTTATTCTGGACCCTATTTTGAAATTTGTGTGAAATTGGCCAAATTGCCAATTTCTGACCACTTTATTGGGTAGTTGAAATCAGTAAATGGGCGGTTTCTTGTACTCAATCGATAGAACAAATGGAGTTCTAGCAAAGTAGCTATGATTTTAGTTGACTGGAACAATGGAATTGACTGAAAATAGGGCTCGAAGTGGGCGAAATCGCCGATGCGTAAATATCGCCGCTATATCTAACTTCACGAGAGCGTAATTTCGTAGTTTTCCATTAAATTTCGTACTTTTGGTGTCAGTATCATCGGGAAAAGATTCTCTATCATTACATAAGAAAAAATCATTTAATTTTTTGACCCTGAGAGTTAAGGATCAGGGGCCTTGACCCTCAAAGGGGTTAAAAAAAAAAAAAAAAAAAAAAAGTGAAAGCATAAACCTGTAGGGGGTTATACAGCTCCTGGGAAATGGCAGGCAATCATGTCTTTTCAATGATAATTTTACCATACTCTGCTTTGTATACTCACTGTTTATGGTACTAAGGCATTTTCAGCCTTTCCCAAACTTAATGAAATATATTTCTTATATTTGAGAGCAATCTTGTAGCACATCTTATTATTCATCTAGCATTGGAGTGTTCATACTCAGGGAAATTAAGACTTCAGATAGTGTAAAAAAAAATTATTTACAAAATTACTACATGAACAAACAAAGGCTCAATGAATCTAATAACACATCAATGTAACTATTATTAGTATTGGCATCATTTATACATTTTCATATTTATTCAATAAATTTTATGTATGGAAAAAAGTCAATCTAAAATTATACCTGTTATCAACAGATTGTATTGAATCATGCTTGAGATTAAACTTGTACAGCAAATTGTCATTAAATAATCATAAAGCATTTACAGTTTACAAAAATCTGTTGTAATGTTAATAAAGAGTAGAATTTTACTACAAAATAGTCTTTAAACATGTAAACAAATGCACTGTAAACAATTTGATTTGTGTTCGTGCTCGGATATTTTCATTATTCAAAATATAACTCTTGGTAACTCTAAACTAAGGTTTTCCTGTATTTGTAAATGAAAAAATTATACATAAGCAGATAACTGATTTTAACAATTAAGATGCTAGTATTTTACTACCAGAATCATAAGTTAATAATGACCTATAATATTTTCACAAATACACATAGCAGTATTCCAGTATAAACAGGTTTAACTAGTTCATGACTGTTCACTGAACAACTTGCCTAATACATCATAAGAAGCCAAGTACACATTAGGTGGAACGAAGTCTTGGGTGTCTAGGATACTTAAATAATTATGAACAATTCAGGTTTTGGGCTTAATTGCTTTGGGCTTTAAGCCTCTTCTCTCTTCCCTTTTTACCTTCGTGAATTGCAATTTTCTCATCTTCTGTCAAATCCTTGTTGACGTTTGTAAAAACACCAGTACCAACTGTTACACTTCCATCCCGAAGTGTAAATCGTTGACCCTTCTCCAGAACCATTGGCTTCACCAGACGTAAATTCAACCTTTAAAGAAAAATAATCTTTTAGTATATAAACTATAAACTCTTGCATATAAATTCCTTGTCATTTAAATTGTTTAGTTGGCATTATTGCCAATGAAATCAAATGGAGGCTATAACATATTTTATATAAATGCACATGCTAGAATGTCTCAATAAGCATGCAGCACTGTCTAACCCTAGTGGATTTAGCATTTGGTTTTGATTATAATATCAAAACAAGCATAACCCTATAATTAGCAATTTTAGGGTTAAGAGCTAATGCGTACACATTATGGCTACAATTAACCTGTACACTAACATCAAGAATGTTTAGTTTTAATGTCTTACTTTTATATTTTTATCTACAGTATAAAGAATACAATGCCTGCACTTTAAAGGCGGGGTTTAGGATATTGGCTGTTTGGAGTGACATCTAAACTGTCATATCTGGGTGCCTCTGCAAAAACTGACCTTGTGTGAATGATGGTGAAAGTGTTTTTTCTTTTTTGGGTCACCCGGCTTTGGTGGGAGAAGGCCGATGTGTTAAAAAAAAAAATGAGAGAATGCAGCTCCATGTATATGCCTCTCACACCTAATATTGGATTTTTAAGTGCAAAACGACAGATTACAAGACTGGTTGTCCTTGGCCAGATATTGAATGACCATGGAAAAAATTATACATGCTTAATTTCTCAAGTCATTTTCCAAGGCAGGACAACCCAAAGAAACCATTTACTATCACTGTCTCCCCTAGCTGCCTAAGACATGAATTGCTATCTAATGTTGACCTAATATCTCACCCTAACTTTAAAAGGTGTAGACACTGTACGTATACTTCTCAAACTCAAGTCTGGTTAGCTGGTTTACCCAAATCTGATATCACTATACTCGTACCTCTCTAAGCTTGTGACATACCATACTACAGGTATTTCTTTATGCATGTTTTAAATGTAGCATTATCTTATTAACTGTCCCCACTAATCAATTAACAAAATACAGTGGTACCTCTACTTACGAGCAGCTCCCAACTCGAACAATTATGTAAGTGTATTTTTGTAGGGTCTGAAATGGATTAATCTAATTTTCATTATTTCTTAATGGGAAAAAATTCCTTAGGTATTGGCACTTGAATAGCCATCTGGAACGAATTTTGCTTGTAACTCGAGGTACTACTGTATTTCTAATAATTAACTAAAATTCTTAAGCCATGGACAAAATTAACTGTATGGTTTAGAGAAATATTTTTTCTAAAGTTTACTGAAGGTCTCATCACTGCTTAGTCCAGATCAAGATGAAAAAACAGACTGCATAAAGGTTATACAGTACAGTACAGTAACTCCTTTAATTTTCATTTACAGCAAAAAAAATTACTGAAACCTACTTGGCATCTTCTCCTGGCATGACCATTTCTTTATCGGCTACAATAATTTGAGCAGAGCAACGCCAGGTTCTGCTGAAGACTTGCATCTGATGGTATGAAGTGAAAGCTCTTGATCTGCCTCCTTCCTCCTTCTTAAGTACATACACTTGTCCTTCAACATTGTCATGAGCTTTCATTGTTCCAGGTTTAGCCATGACCTAGTGAGAAAGCAAAACAAGTAAATACAGTATTGCATTTTACAAAAATGGTAAAGAGAAAATCTAATTAAACCAAGAGCACATTATTTCTGGAATCACACCAAAGACAACATAAAATCAATGTTTTTTTGTTTCAAATTTTGTACAGTAATGAACTGTGGGTTTCCTCTTTGGCTACACTATACCTCTTAGTGGACTGCTCCACTTTCTATATCTCTGTATAGTATTCCACTTGACTAATGCAGTATCCCCCTTCCCTCTTTTTCTTAAGTCTTATTCTTCCCTTCCATTTACAGTTTCTGCACTCTGAAGGAGGGATGTTACTGTTGCAGTTTTATAACTGTAGTGTAAAGCACCCCTCTGGCAAGACAGTGATGGAGTAAATGATGAAAGTTTTTCTTTTTCGGGCCACCCTGCCTTGGTGGGAATCAGCCGATGTGTTAATAAAATAAATAACTTAGATTCTTGGTACATACAGTGGTACCTCGAGTTACGATGGTCCCCAAAATCGCCCTTTTATGTAAATTTATTTTTTTTAAATGCTTTTGTAGGTATATTTTTGGGGGTGTAAAAGGACTAGTCTATTTTACATTATTCCTTATGGGGATAAATTCGTTTGGTAATGGCACTTGAACAGCATTCTCGAATGAAAAAATATCGTAACTCGAGGTACCACTGTACTTTGTTCAAGTAGTGAATGCTTTACCTGCACCAAATCAGATTGCACCAAATCAATAAACATTGCATGTTTATGAAGAATAAGTCAATACTGTAGCTGGAACAATTCACAACTAAGCACACTTGGAAGAGGAAATTTTAGATGACATATAGGTCTGCCCTGAACTATTATTGAGCCAAAAGTTGATGATTACCTAGGATGAACCCAAATACGTACCACCTAAAGCTTCCTCTCAAAAATGTGATTTAGTTGAGAGTTGAAAGTCTTGCTTCAAATGCCATAAACACCTGAAATGGCACAAAGTGTCGGAAGAATAAAAATTAACTAAAATTTTGAAGCAGAGACCCATCATTAAATTCTTTTTACAAAAAGATACAACCAATTTAAAGTAATGAGAACAACAAAGTGTATCCACTTAAAAATTCACAGCCAACTCCAATTAACGAACAGAACAGGAATCAGAAAAATAAGAGAATTTTATATTACGTACTGTACATGAATCAAATTCTCAATTAGAGATACAAGGTGTCCCATGGCTTGGTTGGAAGTGCACGTCCTTACACCTGCTGTCCCTGTTCACTTAGTAGTAAATATGCACATGGGTATTAGTCAACTGTTATGGGTTGTATCCCAGGGGGTGGTAATATTGTGCTAGTCATGGCATTATGCCGCCCCTCCTCCACACACGTACCAAAACACAAACACATTCCAAAACATTTCGCCTACACAGTAGGCTTCTTCAGTTGAGTACAGAAAGTAGGCAGGAGCAGTAGAGATGTGAAGACGATGTAATCAGTCCATCACCCTTGATTTGAGGTTGTCAGTCCCTCAGCCTGGAGAAGAGTTCTGTTCCATAGTCTGAAACAATATGAAGATCGTAGTCTTCACATCTCTACTGCGCGTGCCTACTTTCTGTACTCGACTGAAGAAGCTTACTGTGTAAGCGAAACGTTTCAGAATAAAGTTTCCTAACTGTTGTCTATGTGTCTTGCCTAATAACCTGTCGGTATTGTATACCATTCTGATATTCACGCAAACACATACCATGAAAGATTATTATATACAGTGGACCCCCAGATTACGTAATTAATCCGTTCCAGAGGGCACTACTTAAACCAAATATTACTTAATCCGAATCTATTTTCCCCATAAGAAATAATGGAAATTCAATTAATCCATTTCAGACACCCAAAAGTATTAAAATAAATTTTGTTTTTACATTAAATTACACAGAAAACAATGAGACATGAAGTATAAAACAGTAATAATTTGACACTTACCTTTATTGAAGAGTTGTTGATGTGTGGAAGACGGAAGGAGGGGAGAGGAAGGAGGAGTTGCTAGTGTTTGGAAGGGGAATTCCCTTCCATTAAGACTTCAGGTACCAAGTTCTTTTCCGGGGTTACTACCCTTCTTTGTTTTTTAATGGCACTAGGACCAGCTTGAGTCACTGGACCCCTGTCGCTCAAAAAAGTGTTCCAGAAAGTTCTGTTTCTGGCGGATGTTTGGAATTGTGCCAGCGACAGGGGTGTGTGTTTGGGGACAGGACAAGATAGTCCTTCATTATGACACTAATATCAACTCTACGGCTTATTTATCTGTCACAATTCATCTAATATGACATAATAAACAATATTAATAACGTAGAAACATAACATATACTCTAGAATGAATAAAATATGTCATTACGAATGTGAGGACTGGTGTTGTGTTGTTTGTTGTTGGGTGTATAAGGGCCACTGACCATAAGCCGTACATATAGTGGTGGTGGTGGGCAGCAGCAGCAGATGGCAGTGTTGTCAGTCGCCCTATACCTTAAACAACAATGGAGGAGTTAAGTTTCGTGTCGCCATTTTTCTATCGATTAATGACTTAACTTACTTGCTACACTGTTAATGCTACACTTTATCGCTGGCTGGCACTATAGCCTTTATCAACTCCTGCTGCTTTAGTATCATAACATATTGTAGAATCACTGAATCACTTAAGAAGACATTCTCCCCTCTCAGCCCTTTACCAAAGGGCTGGCACTAGGAGCTTTCTTTGGGCCCATGGTGGCTTATTTAGCAGTTGCAAGCACTAAAAACAATGGAATAATGACAAAATGTATGGTATGAATGCATGGGTAGCTCTCACTCGCTGGTAAACAATGGCACACTGACTCTGGATGGAGTGTTGGGCCGTCCGGGCCAGGCGGACGTGTCCAGGACGAATTACTTATTCCGACCGGATCAACTTATACCGAACGAATATTTTTACGGAAAAAGGTAACATTCCCAATTTTACATAATCCGACACCTACTTAATCCAGGGGTCCACTTACTGAGGTTTTAATACTTGGTGCTGCATCCTTTACGCTTACTCACGTAAAGGATGCAGCCGCGGGATGGAACTGATGTTCTTGCCCAGTAAACTTCGTTTCACTATTGACCAGAAGTTCTCAATAGGGTTTAGGTCTGGGGAATTGCCTGGCCAGTCATTAACCCTTTCAGGGTCCGTCCTGTAGATCTATGGCTTTGAAGCCAGGGTCCAAGCCATAGATCTACACCATGAGCTCAGCTCACTCAGATAACCTGTGAGCAGTAAATTTGGGCCTAGATATGAGAGAGTACATCTATGTGGAAAGTGTGCACCACATAAAACAAATCCCGCAGCACGCAGTGCATAGAAAAAAAAACTGCAACCGTAATTTTGGATTAAAACAGCAACTTTGTGGTGTTTTTCGTATGTTTTTTACAGTTGTATTCGCGATTTCTTGGTCTCGTTTGATAGAATGGAAGATATATTACAGAAATAGAGATACTTTTGATTGGTGTTAGTACTGAAAGTGGCTTGAAATTGAGCTCAAAGTAGGAAATGTTCAAGAGTAAACAAATGACATCACGCGTCTAATACGCATCAGCTTGTGAGTCTAATATACGTTCACGAATGTGCTGATATTATTTATACAATTATTACAACATTGCATAAGAGAATCTTCTATTTTTTGGTGTGAATAAAAATTCATTATGTGAATAAAAAATCAAAATGGAATTTATTTGTAAAGCCTGAAAATGTAACTAATGAACAGACAAAATGTTAGTTTAGTGACAGGAATGCCTGCATTGTTTATTCTGGACCCTATTTTGAAATTAGAATATTTTGAACTTTGTGTTAAATACGTATGCCAAATTACCAATTTCCGATCACTGTATTGGGTAGCTGAAACAGTTGACAGGGCGATCAATCTATAAAATAGAAATAATACTAGCGAAATAGCTAAGAATTTGGTCGACTGGAAAATTGTAATTGGACAGGCACCTAAAGTCGGTACCTGACCAGCCGGGCTGTGGTTCGTACGTTGGACTGCGTGCGGCCAGCAGTAACAGCAAAATCGCCGATGCGTAAATATCGCTGACACATCAAAATTCGTGAGAGCATAACTTCATCAATTTTCCATCAAATTTTGTACTTTTTGTTTTATTACCTTCAGAAAAAGATTCTCTATCATTTCATAAGAAAAAATAACAACTTTTTTTTTTTAAATTCTTGGACCCTGGCTGTCACTCTGAGATTTGGCCTTTGGACCCTGAAAGGGTTAAAGAACCTCACTTTACAGTCCTTAAGCCACTAAGCTACAGATTTGGCGGTATAACACGGTGCACTGTCCTGCATAAAAACCGTAGCCCCCCACTTGTCAAACACCTCAGGTAAATTGTCAAACAATAACTCCAGGTAATTATACTGGTTCATATACAGTAGGCCCTTGAAAATCGTCCATAATCCGTTCCTGAGAGTCCGCCTATTTTCAAAATGGACGACTTTCAAAACTATTTTCTCCGTAAGAAATAATGTAAATCAAATTAATCCATTCCAGACACCCAAAAGTATTTAAAAAATATTTTTTTTTTACATGAAATGTACATTTATCTACACAGAAAACAATGATATAGTATATGGTATAAAACAGTAATAAATTGACACTTACCTTTATTGAAGAGTTGTTGATGTGTGGAAGAAGGAAGGAGGGGAGAGGAAGGTGGTGTTGCAGGTGTTTGGAAGGGGAATCCCCTTCCATTAACACTTCAGGTACACTCCCTGCATCCCTGCTACACTCTTTACCACAGGGCTGGCACTAAGAGCTTTCTTTGGGCCCATGGTGGCTTATTTAGCAGTTGCAAGCACTAAAAACAATGGAATAATGACAAAATGTATGGTATGAATGCGTGGGTGGCGGTCACTCGCTGGTAAACAATGGTACACTGACGCTCAATGTGGTGTTTATGTGCCCAGGCGGCTGGGAGGCCACGCGGACGCGTTTCAGACGACCGCCTATTTTTAAGCCAACGGACGAATATCAAGCCAATATTTTGCCGAAAAAGTGGCCTATTTTCAAATTCGCCTATATTTAAGGGAGCCTATTTTTGAGGGTCCACTGTATTGGTTTTTTTGGAAGCACAATGAGTTCACCAACACACTGAGCACTGAAACATCCCCAAACCATGAGCAAGTTTGGGTGTTTGGTCTTCCCACAGGTGTAGCGTGGGTCTAGGTCACTACCTGTGGATCGGTAAAAGTCCCCCACGGTTACATGTGATTGTGAAGGTTCCTTCATCACTCCAAAGTACTTCAGACCACTATTGAGAATTCCAGTGAAGATATTTCTTTGTATAATCCAGCCTACATTTCTTCTGTGGCTTAGAGATGATTGGTTTCTTAACCTGGCGGTGACTACTGTAGCCCAGTTCTGACACACGTCTGTTAACAGTTCTTACAGACACCTCTGAGAGAAGATGTGGGTTCTTTTCTTTCAATTCTCTAGCTGTTATCTTAGGTGTACTCTCTAACTGCTTCTTTAACCCTTTCAGGGTTTCGGCCGTACTAGTACGGATTATGCACCAGGGTTTTTGACGTACTAGTACGCCTAAATTCTAGCACCCTCAAATCAAGTGGAAACAAGCTGGTAGGCCTAGATGTGAGAGAATGGGTCTGTGCGGTCAGTGTGCGCAGTATAAAAAAAATCCTGCACCCCACAGTGCGTAATGAGGGAAAAAAATCTCCGACCATGTTTTTTGTTTAAAAGAGCGACTTTGCAGTCTATTTTAGTATGGTATTTATAGTTGTATTCTCGTTTTCTTGGTCTCATTTGATAGAATGGAAGATATATTACAGAAATAATGATAATTTTGATTGGTTTCACGATGACAAGTACAGTGGACCCCCGGGGTTAATGGCCTGCTCCAAACACTAACAATTATGTAAGTATATTTTTGTAAGTGCTTCTGTAAGTGTATGTTTGGGAGACCAAAAGGACTAATCTAATTTACATTATTCCTTATGTGAATAAATTCGTTCGGTAAAGGCACTTGAACAGCATTCTGGAACGAATTATGGCCGTTAACCGGGGTCCACTGTACCTTGAAACTGAGCGCAAGTAGCGAAAATGTTCGATTTTTGCCGATGTTCAAGAGTAAACAAATCACGCCATGCGTCCAATACACATCAACCGGCGAGTCTAATATTCTTGCACAAGTGTGCTGATATTACTTATATCGTTTTTACAATGATGCAGTAGTATACATAACAGAAAATCTTTCTATTTTTTATGAGAATAAAAATTCAAAATAGAAAGCAAAAGTAATGTAGAGGGGCCTGGAGATTTGACTATGAACAGATAAAATGTTATTTTAGTGCCAGGAATGTCTGTCTTGTATATTCTGGACCCTATTTTGAAATTGGCATCTTTTGAAATTTGTGTGAAATTGGCCAAATTGCCAATTTCTGACCCCTTTATTGGGTAGTTCAAATCGGTAAATTGGCGGTTTCTTGTACTCAATTGATAGAACAAATGGAATTCTAGCGAAATAGCTAAAACTTTAGTAGACTGAAACATTGGAATTGGCCGAAAATAGGGCTCAAAGTGGGCGAAATCGCTGATGCGTAAATATCGTCGATACCACTAAATTTGTGAGAGCATAATTCCGTTAGTTTTCCATCAAATTTCATATGTTTGGTGTCATTATGATCGGAAAAAGATTCTCTATCATTTCTTAAGAAAAAATTAAAAAAAATTCCGAAAAATTTGCGACCCTGAGAACGAGTTTGGGAGAGGGCCTCTCGACCCTGAAAGGGTTAACACAGTTAAGGTACAAACACGTCTTCTTTGAGGGGCCAGGCCGAGGTTTGGCAGACAGTAACTTGACACCGCCACCAGCCTTGAAACACTGCACCCAGTTCCTCACTGAACGCTCACACACACCAACATTCTCCACTATTTCTTTCGTCTGGTGCCCAGCTTTGTGAAGCCCTATGATTTGAGCTATAGTTTCAGGTGTTAAAGACTTCCTTTTACCCATAATCAAACATGTATAGCCCCAAAACCAAAGGGAACACCAAACAAAAGATGGGGCAGATGAGAGACAAAAGTGCAACACTTCCTCTCACCACGGCAGCCATGTGAGCACTGAAGGGTCACTGTGGAGTGTGGTCGCAGGCTGTGACATCATGCTAACCTCTGCTACCCGGCATAATGCAGACGAAAAAAGACCCCCTGTATGGTAGGCCTTTGATTTTCATCATGGCATTATGCCGGGGCTCTCACCTGACAATGCCATGACCAGCACTGCACATTAGATAAGGCTGGGCTTTGAAATGAGCTGAGGTAGGATAACAGCTCACAGCCTATAAAACTGATGTACAGTATAAAAAAAAATTTAGGACAATAATCTGTATTTAATGTCAGCTCAATTTTTGAAGAAACTTAAAACTATGCACTAACTCAAATATGGGTCCCCCTCCAATCATATCACCCACTTTTTTCAAGATGCCCTCCACAGGGAAGGGAGTCGATGGTTGCAGCTGTGGCAATAAAGATGGTAGTTGGTGGTGAGGGAGGTCAGTAGAAGCAGAGGAATGCCTACCTTGCTAGAAGTATTGTCTGTGTCCAGTCATTGCTCCCTTACATTCTCCTCTCATTCATATGTAATGACAAATAATTAAAATGTGTGATGTATGAAGTGTTAGTGTGTGAGGGAGTGTGCATACCACTGTCAGAGTTAAGGTTGCAGGTCTGGCCAACACTGGTAATTTTTTTTTAGTAATTACTCTCCCAACAAAAATGAGAGACCACACAGATTTCATTTTCAAACATATTACCATACATCTGAAATGCTGCTGCGCTGTATGATCCTTGTAGGTTTAGCACTTCTTTTTTATTATAATAATCTGAATTTTGTACTACTTTCACTTATGATCTATGCATCAAGGGCCAATAATGTCATATTCATTGGAGAGGACAGACTGTCAACCAAACCTCACCACACTGCATAACTGTGTATATATGATCTGCCTCCCACATTTTTGTTATGATCAGTTGTTACTGATTCACATACATTCACTTTAGTACATGGACATTTAGTGTAAGTGTGGTGCACTTCTATATATGTGGTACAACTTGGTCAAAAAAAAAAAAAAAAAAAAAGAGAATTTTAAATTATGATTATTGGAAGGAGATCCTCTGAGATATACTCCTATATCTTTCTCAAATTTAGGTCAGTATAATAGAAAATATTCATGGTGACATACTGTTGAACTAGCAAACAGTAAATGCATTATTGATCATAATTTAAAACTAAGTGCTTGTCTATCTGTTACACAAATGTTTCTTAGCATTCCATCGCTGCCTTAATTCAAATTTAAAGGAATTGTAGAGTACTGCTACAGTAATTAAGAATTTGTCAATCAATAAATGAAATGAGCACATTTTACATTTCTCATTGCCTTAAAAGAAATGTACCTCTTAACCTGAAATATACGTATAGCAAAGCAACTTAAGTTTGCTTTTAAAAAATGGACAGTATATACAGGTCGAAATGTAAATAATCTTCATTTATAACTTTTTTTTTTTAATACAGCCATCTCCCAAGGTAAAGTGACCCAACTACTTTGCCAGAAGTGTGGGGATTCTACAATTTAAATGGCTGCAACATCCACACCTTTTCCTTTCAGAGTACTGGCCCTGTATTATACTTAAGTCTTTCTTTTTGTATGAAAGCTAACCACATGTTAATAGCAATCCACTTGTGATCATGAATAAGAGAAGAAATATATAGAAATTAAAAAAAAAAACTGCCCTAATTCCAGGTTAACATACATTTAATTCAAGGTACAAGCAGAAGAGACTTACCATGCCTTTTGTCACATCATCTCTCTTGAGACCACGTACAAGAGCTCCCATTTGATCTCCAGCCTGGGCCTCTTCCAGGGTCTGATGAAACATCTCAATACCAGTAATGGTGCTCTTTAATTTCTTCCCATAACCAAGAAACTCACAATCTAGACCCTTCTTTATCAAGCCACGCTCCAGTCGACCACTAACAACAGTACCACGGCCTGTAATGCACATGCAGATATAGTGTACCAGTCCACCCCCATAAAAAAATTAAATAAATGTCTACCAACAAAGTAGTACAACAAGCAAGCCTTCCATCAGCAAGTTCTAATCCTTGGCTCCACTCTCACTGTAATGTAGTACTACAAAGCTATTAGCTTCATTTTCCCTATCTTCACTCTTGCAATGAATGCCTTTTTTTTGGGTGTATACGTGCTTTCTTACTTTCGTTTTTCCTTTTGGGCCACCCTGCCTCGGTGGGAAACGGCCGACGTGTTGAAAGAAAGATGTGCTTTCTCCTACTTTTTTACATCCATATGCTTACTAAGGAGAGCATACGCCTTTCTGTATTTTCTTCTCTCTCATAGAAAGAATGTAATAAATGCTCATTTTGATGACTACTAAATTTTAAGCATGTGGTATTCTTTGGTAAATGTTTAACCCCTTAATGATGGGGTTCACAAAAGAAGCAATGTCCAAAATACAGACATAAAAAATTTATTACTTTAATGTCTTTTTCTTGGGGGGTAAGGGGGTCAGAAAAAGTCATCAATTTGCTTTATATGTAATGTAAATTCAGCTGTACTTGATATTTAAGTCAGGAAACAACTCAACCAAGAGGGTCACATAGCACCTGTGGAATAGGAGACAATCAGCTTCAATCCAAGGAAAAGAAAAATAAAGCTCTTAGGATCAAGAACCCTTCAGGGGCAAAAGCACTTTCCTGAAAGGGCCACTGTTTCAATGCAAAAATTAGTCTAACCAACAACAAAAAAAAATCTAACAAGAAAAAATTCAGTCATGTTAAATAATGCTATTTGAATTTAGGCTGGTTAATTTATTCTTATTATAAAAAAAACTGCTAAATCTGTATGGGTAATGCAAGACTGATAGGGTGACCTAAGATAAAAGTGGCTGTATAAAATGCTAATTAAAAGTAGTATATAAATTCAGAGACTTGACGTGCTGTTGGAGTGTAGGCAAGGTAACATTTATGAAGGGTTTCAGGGAAACCGGTAGGCCGGACTTGATTCCTGGAGATGGGAAGTACAGTGCCGGCACTCTGAAGGAGGGGTGTTAATGTTGCAGTTTTGTAGCTGTAGTGTAAGCACGCCTCTGGCAAGACAGTGATGGAGTGAATGATGATTCAAGTTTTTCTTTGTCAGGCCACCCTGCCTTGGTGGGAAACGGCCTGTGTTAATAAAAAAAAATAATAAATTCAGAGAATTTTTTTAAATTATTTTTTTTAGGCAGTCAGGCTTGTCTGACCAACTAAACCTAAAGCCAGTGCCACTTTATGGCAGTAGCCTGGAACCTAACCTGCCATATAAGTGGGGCCCTACTGCATCACATTTACACTTCAGCAAAAATACTCAAGAGCCTTTGTAGTATACACCTACACAAATGGCTCGCCATGTAGAATAGGGACAAACTAGGAACATCTCAAATATATTCTTCTTTCAACAAACTGGCCGTATCCCACTGAGGCAGGGTGCTCCAAAAGGAAAAAGGAAAGTTTCTCCTTTTAAATTTAGTAATATATACAGAAGGGGTTACTAACCCCTTGCTCCCCGGCATTTTAGTAGCATGGCTTACGGAGGAAGAATTCTGTTCCACTTCCCCGTGGAGATAAGCGGAAATAAACAAGAACTAGGAAGAAGAGAGAAGAAAACCCAGAGGGGTGTGTATATATCTGCTTGTACATATATGAGAAGTGTGACCTAAGTGTAAGTAGAAGTAGCAAGACGTACCTGAAATCTTCCATGTTTATGAGATAGAAAAAAAGACACCAGCAATCTTATCACCATGTAAAACAGTTACAGGCTTCCGCTTTACACTCACTTGGCAGGACGGTAGTACCTCCCTGAGCGGTTGCTGCCTACCAACCTACTACCTAGATCTCAAATATATAAAATATAAAAAGCTGTAGGTCCTTAGTTATGACAGTACTGAAGCATTACCTAAAAGAACATGCACAAAAGAAAGAGCAAAAATGATGAAGGTAACTGATGTATAAATATGTCGATGGTTTGGTGAAACAAGCAGCATGAAGCAGGGATGGTTCAATAAAGGATTCTTCCCAGTGTTAAAGGCTGACAAGGAAAGATTTGTCAGGTATTAGGCAATGTAGACCTTTCATTCAAGATAAATTAACAATTAAACCATACTATAGTATAAAGAATTTTACCAATATATAATAATTTAAAGATTTAAAAAAATTAAATGAACAAACCAGAAATGGAGTAGACACTCTCCACAGGTAGCAAGAATGGTTTGTCCAAATCACGCATAGGAGTTGGAATATGCTTATCAACTACTTCCATAAGCTCTTCAACAGCCTTAACACCTGTAAAGAAAAATTATGATAAGCATTTCTAATGAAAAGCATGAAATTTTATTAATGAATTATAGTTCATATTTTTATTATTAAATTTCAGTAAAGCACTAAATTAGATTACATTTACAGATAAGAGATTTATATTTTATAGTTCCTACTGAAGCAACATAGAAACATACATTGAAGACATCCTGGATGACTTATTTTCTTTTAAATAAAATATTTAAAGAAATTTAGTCTTTGACCACTTCTAAGGAGTTACTTAGTATTTATGGGGAGCTGGACATATTGGGTAGATGACGGGAATATTTTGAGGAACTTTTAAATGTCGATGAAAAAAGGGAGGCGGTAATTTTATGCACTGGCCAGGGAGGTATAACATTGTTTAGGAGTGAAGAAGAGCAGGATGTGAGTGTGGGGGAGGTGCGCGAGGCATTACGTAGAATGAAAGGGGGTAAAGCAGCTGGAACTGACGGATCATGACAGAAATGTTAAAAGCAGGGGGAGATATAGTGTTGGAGGGGTTGGTATTTTTGAAGGGGATAGGAGTTTCAGTGGGGAGAAATAAATGGGATTAGGTCAGGGGTTTCAAATAAGAGTTAGAGCTAAAGAAGGGGTGGCAATAATGTTGAATAATCAGTTATGGCAGGTAAAGAAGAAATATAAATGTATAAATTCAAGGATTATGTGGAGTAAAATAAAGGTTGGATGTGAAAAGTGGGTTATAGTAAGTGTTTATGCACCTGGAGAAGAGAGAAGTGTAGAGGAGAGAGAGAGATTTTGGGAAATGTTGAGTGAGTGTGTGGGGAGTTTTGAACCAAGTGAGAGAGTAATTGTGGTTGGGGATCTTAATGCTAAAGTGGGTAAAAATGTTGTGGAAGGAGTAGTAGGTAAATTTGGGCTGCCAGGGGTAAATGTAAATGGGAAACCATTATTTGAGCTATGTGTAGAAAGAGGTTTGGTAATAAGTAATACATATTTTATGAAAAAGAGAATAAATAAATATACAAGGTATGATATAGCAAGTAAGGAAAGTAGTTTGTTGGATTATGTATTGGTGGATAAAAGGTTGATGGGTAGGCTTCAGGATGTACATGTTTATAGAGGGGCAACGGATATATCAGATCATTATTTGGTTGTAGCTACAGTTAGAGTAAAAGGTAGATGGGACAAAAAGAAAATGGCAACAGCAAGTAAGAGAGAGGTAAAAATATATAAACTAAGGGAGGAGGAAGTTAGGGTGAGATATAAGCAAATATTGGCAGGAAGGTGGGCTAGTGCAAGTATGAGTAGTGGGGGGGGTTGAAGAGAGTTGGGATAGTTTTAAAAATGCAGTATTAGAATGTGGGGCAGAAGTTTGTGGCTATAGGAGGGTGGGTGCAGGAGGAAAGAGGAGAGAGTGGTGGAATGAAGAAGTAAAGGGTGTGATAAAAGAGAAAAAGGTAGCTTATGAGAGGTTTTTACAAAACAGAAGTGTTAATAGAAGAGCAGAGTATATGGAGAGTAAAAGAAAGGTGAAGAGAATGGTGAGAGAGTGCAAAAGGAGAGCGGATGAAAGAATGGGAGAGGCTCTGTCAAGAAATTTTGCTGAAAACAAGAAAAAAATTTGGAGTGAGATAAACAAGGTAAGAAAGCCTAGGGAACGAATGGATTTGTCAGTTAAAAACAGAGTAGGGGAGTTAGTAGATGGGGAGCTGGAGGTATTGGGTAGATGGCGGGAATATTTTGAGGAACTTTTAAATGTCGATGAAAAAAGGGAGGCGGTAATTTCATGTACTGGCCAGGGAGGTACAACATCGCTTAGGAGTGAAGAAGAGCAGGATGCGAGTGTGGGGGAGGTGCGTGAGGCATTACGTAGAATGAAAGGGGGTAAGGCAGCGGGAATTGACGGAATCATGACAGAAATGTTAAAAGCAGGGGGATATAGTGTTGGAGTGGTTGGTATTTTTGTTTAATAAATGTATGAAAGAGGGGAAGGTACCTAGGGATTGGCAGAGAGCATGTATAGTTCCTTTATATAAAGGGAAGGGGGATAAAAGAGAGTGTAAAAATTATAGGGGAATAAGTTTACTGAGTATACCAAGTAAAGTGTATGGCAGGGTTATTATTGAAAGAATTAGAGGTAAGACAGAGTAGAATTGCAGATCAGCAAGGAGGCTTTAGAGTGGGTAGGGGATGTGTAGATCAAGTGTTTACAGTGAAGCATATATGTGAACAGTATTTAGATAAAGGTAGAGAAGTTTTTATTGCATTTATGGATTTAGAAAAGGCATATGATAGAGTGGATAGGGCAGCAATGTGGCAAATGTTGCAAGTGTATGGAATAGGTAGTAAGTTACTGAAGGCTGTAAAGAGTTTTTATGAGGATAGTGAGGCTCAGGTTAGGGTGTGTAGGAGAGGGAGATTACTTCCCTGTAAAAGTAGGTCTTAGACAGGGATGTGTAATGTCACCATGGTTGTTTAATATATTTATAGATGGGGTTGTAAAAGAAGTAAATGCTAGGGTGTTGGGGAGAGGGGTGGGATTAAATTATGGAGAATTAAATGCAAAATGGGAGTTGACACAGTTACTTTTTGCTGATGATACTGTGCTTATGGGAGATTCTAAAGAAAAGTTGCAAAGGTTAGTGGACGAGTTTGGGAGAGTGTGTAAAGGTAGAAAGTTAAAAGTGAACATAGATAAGAGTAAGGTGATGAGGGTATCAAACAATTTAAATAAAGAAAAATTGGATATCACATTGGAGAGAGGATTATGGAAGAAGTAAATGTTTTCAGATATTTGGGAGTTGACGTGTCAGCGGATGGGTTTATGAAGGATGAGGTTAACCATAGAATTGATGAAGGAAAAAGGTGAGTGGTGCGTTGAGGTATCTGTGGAGACAAAAACGTTATCCATGGAGGCAAAGAAGGGAATGTACGAAAGTATAGTGGTACCAACACTCTTATATGGGTGTGAAGCATGGGTTGCAAATGCTGCAGCGAGGAGGAGGCTGGAGGCAGTGGAGATGTCCTGTCTAAGGGCAATGTGTGGTGTAAATATTATGCAGAAAATTCGGAATGTGGAAATTAGGAGAAGGTGTGGAGTTACTGAAAGTATTTGTCAGAGGGCTGAAGAGGGGTTGTTGAGGTGGTTTGGTCATTTAGAGAGAATGGATCAAAGTAGAATGACTTGGAGAGCGTATAAATCTGTAGGGGAAGGAAGGTGGGGTAGGGGTCGTCCTAGAAAAGGTTGGAGGGAAGGGGTAAAGGAGGTATTGTGGGCGAGGGGCTTGGACTTCCAGCAAGCATGTGTGAGCGTGTTAGATAGGAGTGAATGGAGACGAATGGTTTTTGGGACATGACTCTGTTGGAGTGTGAGCAGGGTAACATTTTGTGAAGGGATTCAGGGAAACCAGTTAATTGATTTAGTTGGACTTGAGTCCTGGAAATGGGAAGTACAATGCCTGCACTTTAAAGGAGGGGTCTGGGATAGTGACAGCTGGGAGGGACAATTCTCAGCTGTCGTATCTGAGCTCCTCTGCAAAGACAGTGATTATGTACGAGTGTGGTGAAAGTGTTGAATGATGATGAAAGTATTTTCTTTTTGGGGATTTTCTTTCTTTTTGGGTCACCCTGCCTCGGTGGGAGACGGCCGACTTGTTGAAAAAAAAAAATCTAATACATTCACATTCATTAAATTTTTCACTTCCTATTTTAATCTTGGATGTGAAGAAATAAAAATTAAAAGTACAGTACAGTAAAACCTCAGTATAACGAATTAACAGGGAGGAGGATGTCAGCTTAAACAAAAACCAGTGAGGAGGCAGTGGAGACATCCTGTCTAAGGGCAATGTATGGTGTAAATATTATGCAGAGAATTCGTAGTGTGAAAATTAGGTGGTGTGGAGTCACTGTACTAAAAGTATTAGTCAGAGGGCTGAAGAGGGGTTCTTGAGATGGTTTGGTCATTTAGAGAGGAAGGGAACAAAGTAAAACAACTTGGAGAGCGTATAAATCTGTAGGGAAAGGAAGGCGAGGTAGGGGTCGTCCTCGAAAAGGTTGGAGGAGGGGGTAAAGGAGGTTTTGTGGCTGAGGGGCTTGGACTTCCAGCAAGTATGTGTGAGTGTGTTAGATAGGAATGATTGGAGACGAATGGTTTTTGGGACTTGACGAGCTGTTGGAGTGTGAGCAGGCTAATATTTTGTGAAGGGATTCAGGGAAACTGGTTAGTAGGACTTGAGTCCTGGAAATAAGTACAATGCCTGCACTTTAAAGGTGGTGTTTGGGATATTGACAGTTTGGAGGGATGTCTAAGCAGTCCTATCTGAGCGCCTCTGCAAAGACAGTTACCATTTTGTCCTAGGCACATGTCAATTAGACACTAGGCCTGTTGTATATATGTGTGTGTATGTGTATGTAAGGAAACACTTCGAAATGTTTCTGCCCCACCGGGAATTGAACCCGGCCCCTCCGTGCGTCAAGCAAGAGCTTTACCCACTAGGCCACCGGGGGCTGTACTAGGCCACCGGGGGCTGTACAGTGATTATGTATGAGCGATGGTGAAAGTGTTGAATGATGGAGAACATATATTTCTCACTCAGGAATAAATAAAAAAAAAAGTTTATATTATTACTAAGGATATGACTCTGCAAAGACAATGATTATGTATGAGTGAGGTGAAAGTGTTGAATGATGATGAAAGTATTTTCTTTTTGGGGATTTTCTTTCTTTTTGGGTCACACTGCCTCGGTGGGAGACAGCTAATTTGAATGAAGACAAAGGTATACCATACCTATTTTGTCATTATTTCCTTCGATGGCAGCCAGAGCAGATCCCTTCACAACTGGAACAGTATCACCATCATATCCCATTTCTGTCATCAGTTCACGGACTTCCATTTCCACTAACTCTACCATCTCCTCATCAGCGGCATCAAGCTGGAAAAAGTTGCATTATTAATAATTAATGGAATATATATAGTATACTATTGCCAAAAGCATAAATATTCACTATACAGTGGACCCTCGCTATTCGAACACTCCAAACTCGCCCTTTTATGTAAGTTTATTATTTTAAGTGCTTTTATAAGTGTATTTTTGGGGGTCTGAAATGGACTAATCTAATTTAATTTACATCATTCCTTATGGGAATAAATTTGTTTGGTAACAGCCCTTGAACAGCATTCTGGAATGAAGAGTGTTCGAATAGTGAGGGTCCACTGTATATCAAGAGCAGCTGGCCATTTTAAATGAAAAATGCTTAATCAGTACAATTATGAAATACCGTTTCTTTAAATACATAATTAGCTAAACACAACCACAACATATATCACATTGTTTCACACTAGTTCAACTTCATTCGTGATAAGTAATTTAATCAATACAGTGGACCCCCAGTTAACGTACAGCTCCAAACTCGAACAATTATGTAAGTGTATTTTTGGGGTCTAAAAGGACTAATCTAATTTACATTATTCCTTATGGGAACAAATTCGTTTGGTAACTGTACTTTAACAGCATTCTGGAACGAAATAATAACGTAAACTTGGGGTCCACTGTATAGGCAATCTACAAATACAGTGGTACCCCGGTTTATGATATTTTTTCGTTCCAGAATGCTGTTCAAGTGCCATTACCAAACGAATTTATCCCCATAAGGAATAATGTAAAATAGACTAGTCCTTTTAGACCCCCAAAATTACACTTACAAAGGCATTTAAAAAAATAAACTTACATAAAAGGGCGAGTTTGGGGACCATCGTAAACCGGGGTACCACTGTATGTAATTCACTATCACTAACCTTATTTATGAAGATTACAATGTGTTCAATGCCAATTTGCTTGGAAAGAATGAGATGTTCTCTGGTCTGAGGCATCACTCCATCTGTGGCTGCCACTACCAAGATTGCTCCATCCATTTGCGAGGTGCCAATGATCATGTTCTGTCATGGACATGAAAGATCATTGACAATGCCATAAACAACGATTATGCTGTGCTTTGGACATTTAACATTATTTTTAATAACACCATCAAAAAGACAGTACTGTATAATATTGTGCAATGCAATATAATGATGCAGAAATGTGTTGCCTATCCACAAGTGTAGTCCACCAAGTATTTCTATACCTTTGATATGCCTTTGAAGAGTTTCAAGTTTCTCTACTCACTGAGTCCGGCCATGGGCCAGGCTAGTCTGGTGCTTGCCTGGTCAACCAGGCTGTTGCTTTGTGCCAATTACAGTAGACTCTCAGTTAATGACATTGATAAAGACAGAGAGAATGGTTCGTTAAACAAAAAATATGTCGAGAAAATAGTGTATTGCCATGGAAGCCCATGTTATATAATTTGATATACGAACTGAAACAATATTCTATAACAAATTTCAATTAATTTTTTCAATGAAATTTAAAATTTATGTACGTACTTGGCAGAGATAGGACCACTGTTCAGTCGAGTCATAGTGGTGTTAACATAAGAAAGAAGGAACACTGCAGCAGGCCTACTGGCCCATGCAAGGCAGGTCCAAGTCTCCCATCGGCTTAAGCCAATGACCCAACCTAGTCCAGTCAGGTCACATTCACTTAAGGAAGGAGCACGGCATCAGACCTACTAGCACAAGCTAGTCAAGTCCGACTCTCACCCACCCACACCCACTCATGTACAGTGGACCCTCGCTATTCGAACACTCCAAAACTCACCCTTTTATGTAAGTTTATTATTGTAAGTGCTTTTGTAAGTGTATTTTTGGGGGTCTGAAATGGACTAATCTAATTAGTACATCATTCCTTATGGGAATAAATTTGTTTGGTAACAGCTCTTGAACAGCATTCTGGAATGAGGGTGAGTTTTGGAATGTTTGAATAGCGAGGGTCCACTGTATTTATCTAAACTACAGTCAACCCCCGGTGCTCGACGGCGTCGGAGGTCGTCCAAATCGGTGTTCGACGGGTTTGTTGACGAGAATTTTGGCTCGGTATTAGACGAGCGGCTCGGAGTTAGCGATTCGTCCCAGACACGTACGCGTGGCCCGTGGCCCAGCTGGGCGCCCAGGCACTCAGTGTGCTATTGTTTACAAGCGAGCGACCACCACCCACACAATCATACTAGTATATTGTTATTATTCCACTGTTTTTAGTGCTTGCAACTGCTAAATAAGCCACCATGGGCCCCAAAAAAGCTCCTAGTGCCAGTCCTGTGGTAAAGAATGTCAGAAATACGGTAGAATGGAAGGAGATGATAACAAAATATGAAAGTGGAGTGCATATCACTGAGCTGGCCAGGCTCTATGGCAAATCCCATTCAACCATCTCTTCCATTATGGCCAAGAGAAAGGAAATCAAGGACGCTGTTGTTGCGAAAGGTGCAAGTATGGTCACAAAACAGAGATCTCAAGTGCTGGAACAAGTGGAAACTTTGTTGTTGTTGTGGATCAACGAGAAACCGTTAGCAGGAGATAGTGTTTCGCAGGCGATAATAATAATAATAATAATAATAATAATAATTTTTATTTCTATGCATGTTACAAGTGTACAATGTTATTGGTAGTTACAATTATAAAACTGTAATGCAAGGAGAGCCACTGGCATGCCATGGCATTAGGGGCAGTTTATTCTAGAGACTTATTCACTAAGTACTTAATGCTAAAGAAATTGATTGAGTTTATTCTAGTTCTGTATTATTTAAATTATAATATGGTTATACATACTATTAAAAGACAATACAAGAGAAATTGGTTGAGTTTAATCTAGTTGTATAATATATTTCAAGTTACAGTATGTTGATGCTATACTAGTATAATAACAATACTAGAATTTTTTTTTTTTTTTAGAGTTTCTTCTAGATACAGTGGTACCCCGACTTACGATATTTTTTCATTCCAGAATGCTGTTCAAGTGCCATTACCAAACGAATTTATCTCCTTAAGAAATGATGTAAAATAGACTAGTCTGTTTAGACCCCCAAAATTACACTTACAAAAGAATTTAAAAAAATAAACTTACATAAAAGGGTGTGTTTGGGGACCATCGTAAGTCGGGGTACCACTGTATATATTTTATTTCAAATTAAGAAAATGATGATACTATAAGATTTTAAATGACAATATGATGATATGAAATTGCAACAAGTGTTAAGGAGGATGAACATATCAAATTGAGATCATCTTAAGTAAAATAATATTGGGTTTGGAATATGTGAAAAAGCAAGGCAGTTGCATGATGATCTTGTTAAGAAAATGCCAGCAACGAGTGCTGAAGTGAATGAATTTAAAGCCAGCAAAGGCTGGTTTGACAGATTTAAGAAGCAAAGTGGCATACATAGTGTTGTGAGGCATGGTGAGGCAGCCAGTTCTGACAAAAGTGCGGCTGAAAATTATGTGAATGAATTCGTGGGGTACATAAGAGGCTGAACAATTCCAACCCCAACAAGTGTTCAATTGTGACAAAACAGGCCTGTTTTGGAAGAAAATGCCCAACAGAACCTTCATTACACAGGAGGAAAAGGCACTCCCAGGACATAAGCCTATGAAAGACAGGCTAACTCTAATGTGTGCCAATGCCAGTGGTGATTGTAAAGTGAAGCCATTAGTGGTGTATCATTCTGAAAATCCCCGAGTGTTTAAGAGATGCGGTGTCTCCAAGTCTAAGGCATGAGTCACTAAGGAAATTTTCCTTGATTGGTTCAAAAACGTGTTTGGCCCCAGTGTGAAGAAATATCTTGAGGAAAATAATTTGCCACTTAAGTGCCTCCTGATAATGGACAATGCTCCTGGTCATCCTCGAGACTTGGCAGAGGAAATTGTGCAGGACTAAGTTCATCAAAGTGAAGTTCTTGCCCCCTAATACCACTCCTCTCCTCCAGCCCATGGACCAGCAGGTCATTTGCAACTTTAAAAAACTCTACACCAAAGCAATGTTTCAAAAGTGCTTTGATGTGACCACAGACATGAATATGACCCTAAAAGACTTTTGGAAAGATCATTTCCATATCCTGTATTGTGTAAAGCTTATAGGTAAGGCTTGGGAGGGAGTGACTACCAGGACTTTGAACTCTGCCTGGAGAAAATTGTGGCCAGACTGTGTCCTAGATTTTGAAGGTTTTGGGGCTGAGCCTCAGAACCCTGAGCCTGATCCTGTTGTGCAAGAAATTGTGGAACTGGGCAAGTCCATGGGGTTGGATGTTTGTACCGAGGATGTGGAACAGTTGGTGGAGGAGCACAATGAAGAGCTAACCACTGAAGATCTGCAAGAGCTTCAACAGCAACAACAGACCACAGTTCAGGAAAATGGTCCAGAGGGAAAGGAGGTGGAACCTAGATGGAAGAAGGTGCCTTCTTCAAAAATTAAGGAGATTTGTGCCCAATGGACTAATGTGCAAACATTTATATATGATTATCACCCTAACCAAGCTGTTGCAGGCCATGTATGCGACATGTTTAATGACCATGTCTTGTCACATTTTAGGGACATTTTAAAGAACTGCCAGACACAGAGCTCCCTGGACAGATTTTTTGTGAGAGGGGTCCAGTGACTCAAGCTGGTCCTTGTGGCATTAAAAGAAAAAGGCCAGTAACCCCTGAAAAGAACTTGCCACCTGCAGTGTTAATGGAAGGGGATTCCCCTTCCAAACACTAGCATACTACTCCATCTTCTCCCCTCCTCCCATCTTCCACACATCAACAACTCTTCAATAAATGTAAGTGACATGTTATTGTACTATTATTTCTTAATTTTTCATAAAATTGTGTATAATTTAATGTCAAAAAGTTCTAAAAAATATTTTATTTTAATACTTTTGGATGTCTGGAACGGATTAATTTTATTTCCATTATTTCTTATGGAGAAAATAGAATCGGAGTTCGACCAAACCGGTGATCGACGGGCCCTCTGGAACGGATTACCGACGAGAACCGGGGGTTGACTGTATTTTTAAAACTACACGTCTTAGCTTCTATGACGGTACTCGGGAGTTTGTTCCACTCATCCACAACTCTATTACCAAACCAGTGCTTTCCTATATCCTTCCTGAATCTGAATTTTTCCAACTTAAAACCATTGCTGTAAGTCCTGTCTTGGCTAGATATTTTTAGCACGCTATTTACATCCCCTTTATTTATTCCTGTTTTCCATTTATACACCTCAATCATATCCCCCCTAATTCTACACCTTTCCAGAGAGTGCAGATTCAGGGCCCTCAGTCTATCCTCATAGGGAAGATTTCTGATACATGGGATCAACTTTGTCATCCTCCTTTGTACGTTTTCCAGAGCATTTATATCCATTCTGTAATACGGTGACCAAAACTGTGCAGCATAATCTAAATGAGGCCTAATCAAGGCTATATAGAGTTGAAGAACAACCTGAGGACTCCTATTATTTATGCTTCTTGATATGAAGCCAAGGATTCTGTTCACTTTATTGCAAACACTTATGCATTGTTGTCTTGGTTTTAGATTACTGCTAACCAGAACTCCCAAATCCTTTTCGCAATCAGTAATATTAAGACCTACATTATTTAGTTTATATACGGCATGGTTATTTTCCTGTCCAATGTTTAGAACTTTGCATTTGTCTATATTAAACTGCATCTGCCACTTCTCCGACAACTGCATCAGTCTATTCAAATCTTCCTGGAGCGCTCTAATGTCCTCGTCAGAATGAATTCGTCGACCTATTTTGGTGTCATCGGCAAACTTATATCACTATTTATTCCTTCATCGAAGTCGTTTATGAAGATTGTGAACAAGGGGCCCAACATGGACCCCTGTGGAACACCGCTCGTGATGTTTCCCCCCACTCAGATTTCTCCCCATTAACCCTTTGACTGTTTTGGTCGTATATATACGTCTTACGAGCCAGTGTTTCGGATGTATATATGTACTCAAAAATTCTAGCGGCTTCAAATCAAGCAGGAGAAAGCTGGTAGGCCCACATATGAAAGAATGGGTCTGTGGTCAGTGTGCGCTGTATAAAAAAAATCCTGCAGCACACAGTACATAATGAGAAAAAAAAAAACTGACCGTGTTTTTGGATTAAAACGCCAACTTTGAGGTGTATTTTCGTATAGTATTTATGGTTGTATTCTCTTTTTAGTGGTTTCATTTGATAGAATGGAAAACATATTACAGAAATAGAGAAGATTTTGATTAGTTTCATGATGAAAATGACCTTGAAATTGAGCTCAAAGTAGTGGAAATGTTCAATTTTTGCCAATGTTCAAGAGTATACAAATCATGCCATTCATCCAATACATGTCAACTGGTGAGTCTAATATTCTTACACAAGTGCACTGATATTATTTATACCATTTTTACAATAATGCAGTAGTCTGCATAACAGTAAATTTTCTATTTTTTGTGTGAATAAAAAATAAAAATAGAAAGCAAGAGTAATATAACAGGGGCCTAAAGACGTGACTAATGAACAGAGAAAATCTTATTTTAGTGCCAGGAATGTCTGCATTGTTTATTCTGGACCCTATTTTGAAATTGACATCTTTTTTATTTTGCATGAAATTGGCCAAATTGCCAATTTCTGACCACTTTATTGGGTAGTTGAAATCGGTAAATTGGTAGTTTCTTGTACTCAATCGATAGAACAAATGGAGTTCTAAAGAAATCGTACGAGTTTGGTCGATTGTAACAATGGAATTGCCCGAAAATAGGGCTCAAAGTCGGCGAAATCGCTGATGCGTATATATCGCCGACATCGCTAACTTCGCGAGAGCATAATTCCGTACGTTTTCCATCAAATTTCGTACTGTTGGTGTCATTACCACCGGGAAAAGATTCTCTATCATTTCATAAGAATTTTTTTTTTTCCAAAAATTTTGCGACAGAATGAGTTTCAGAATAGGGCCTCCGACAGTCAAAGGGTTAATGTAAACTCTTTGCTGCCTATCTGTCAACCACGCCTCTACCCAGGAAAAAATTTCTCCTCCTATTCCGTGTACAGTGGACCCCCGAGTTTCGTAAAAACTTCATTCCAGAAGCCTGCTGAAATGCCATTACCGAACGAATTTACTCCCTTAAGAAAAAATGTCAAGTAGGTTAGTGCATTTCAGACCCCCAAAAATACATTTACAAAAGCACTTACAATATTATACTTACATAATTGTACGATTTCCGGGGTTTACGAAACTCGGGGGTCCACTGTACTTAATTTTCTTCAATAGTCTCTGATGTGGGACTATCAAAAGCCTTACTGAAGTCCATATACACAATATCATATTCATTATCATGATCTACCTACTCAAATACTTTAGTGAAAAAAGTTAATAAATTCATAAGGCAGGAATGCCCTTTTGCAAAACCGTGCTGAGATTCGTTGATCAATTTAAGCTTTTCAAGATGACTACAAATTGCCTCGGCAATTATTGATTCCATAAATTTTCCCACTATGGAGGTTAGGCTTATTGGTCTATAGTTCAAAGCTAAGGACCTGTCACCTGCTTTGAAAATAGGTATCACATTTGCCATTTGCCATTTATCTGGCACTATGCCAGTTTGCAGATATATTGAAAAGATTAGCCAAAGGTTTGCTAAGCTCTTCTTTACATTCCTTTAGAATCCTTGCGTACAGCTCATCAGGGCTCGGGGATTTATTAGGTTTTAATTTATCTATTAGTCTAAGGACCATGTCACTTGTGACCCTAATCGTGCATAGTTAATCATCTTGTTCCACATAATTTATTATTTCTGGAATATTGCTAGTATCTTCCTGTGTAGAAACTGAGAGGAAGTAAGTGTTAAATATTCTACACATTTCCTTATCACTGTCGGTGAGCTGACCTGAGTAATTTTTGAGTGGGCCTATCTTTAAGGACCATGTATACCTGAAAGAATTCTTTTGGGTTAGTCTTCGATTCCCTTGCAACTTAAACTCTCTTTGCTTTTCTTATTCCCTTTTCTATTTATCTCTAACTGAATATATTGATTTCTTAACTGCCCCTCTCCTCTTTTGATTCGCCTATATATGCCTCTCTTTTGACCAATGAGATGTATTAATCTAGTGTTTATTCATTTAGGATCATTTTTGTTTGATCTGATTTCCCTATTTGGAACACAAGTTGTCTGAGCAGCTAGAATTATGCTCTGGAAAACGTCATATTGGCAACTATCACCACCTACCTGACCCATAGTCAGGTTATTCCAGTTCAGCCCACCCAGGTAATTTCTCAGTCCTATGAAATCAGCCAAGCAGAAGTCAGGGACAGAGACTTGATTGCCATTATATTAGGGTAATTCAATGATATATTAAAACTGAGTGATTTGTGATCACTTTCCCCAAGCTCATCATTAACCTCAAGATTATTAATTAGTGATTCCCTGCTGGCAAGAACCAAGTCAAGCAGGTTATTTCCTCTAGTTGGTTCTGTCACAAACTGTTTTAAAAAAACAATCCTGAATCGTATCAAAAAAGTCGTTGGACTCTAAATTTCCTGTCAAATTGCTCCAGTCAATTTGTCTAAAATTAAAATCCCCCATTAGCACAACATTTTTGCATTTCATCCCATAGAATTTTACTGCACTCCCTATCAAGGTTTGGGGACCTGTAAATCACACCTAAGATTCAGTGGCTGACCTTCTAATTTTATATCTTGTCTAACAACAATTATCTCTGACATACATCGCTACTTCACCACCCTTCCTTTTGACCCTATCAGTGTGGAATAATTTATAGCCTTAGATGTGGCATTCAGAAGGCATTTCTCTATCTTTTAGATTGAGCCAGGTCTCTGTTATAGCAGCAATATCTATGCTTCCTGCACTTGCAAATAATCTTAGCTCATCTATCTTATTTCTTACACTTATGCTATTAGTATAGTAAACCTTAAGGGAGCTAGTCTCTCGCTGCCCTCTGCTGTCCCCCTTTGTTTGCTGACCTGATCCATTGTCTTTATTTATAACTTTATGATGAACAATGTTTTTTTAAACATTTACTGTTTCCAACCCTAGTGCTGCAACCTGACTGTTTCCCACACACACCCATACCTCTATCTTCTATCAGTTTAAAATCCTAGACATGTCAGCAATGGCCCTCTCGATCAAGTTGGGAAATGCTACATGGGGTACATAGAGATGTACCCCATCCCTTGCATACATATCATGTTTGCCATAAAAGTTGTCCCAGTTGTCAATGAATGGGATTGCAAGTTCCTTGCAGTATCTGTCTAGCCAGCAATTTACACCAATTGCCATAGACATCCATTCATTGCCCACTCCTCCTAGGCAAGATGCTACATATGATTGAGACCCCTCCCTTAGACTTAATTAAATCTATAGCTGACCTGTACTTATCTAGCAGCTCTTCTCTCCTACCCTTCCCGATATCATTTCCACCAGCAAAAGCAGATAATGGGCTTGTTCCCATTACCTGACATATTATCCAACCTGTTGACTATGTCACCAACACCAGCTCAAGGAAAACACACTCTTCGTCTCACCTTCTTATTCCTGTGTTATACCCCTGCTTTACGAGTTAATAAAAAAGTTAATACATAATTACACGAGGTCTGATCATGTCTGTGAAAAGCGATATAATTTTACATACTGTACATCCTGCCAATCCTCTCTCCTCTTACCAGAGATGAATCCATTGTTTAATAGGGAAATAGTACTGTTATATCCAAGTTTTATGAACACAAGAAAGACTATGGAAAATTTATAAAAAAATCAAAAAAGGTAGCACATTGTGACTACATTATTATTCTGAAATGCTGTAGGATGGGAGGTACAGTATGTAATACTGGGGGAAGTGAGAGAGAGAGTCATGTGCAAGAGTGAGTGAATGAACTAAAGCATGCTTCCATTGTTTTTTCCTTTGTATGGTTGTGTCATCAATACAGCAGACAAAGCCTGTTTTATGGGGTGTTCGTCCATGACCGATAGTCAATCGATTAAGCGGATCACATTCACTTATATATATAATTGATTTTTTGCTTAAGTAGACACCTCTTCTACCTAGTAATCTATTTTATTGGACATTTACTTTATTGTTAGCTTATGTATTACTGTATATTCTCCAAATTATATATGCAAATAATGTGTACATGTATATCATTTCAAACTGATAATTTTTAAAAATTTAACAAGTGATAGTTTAGTATGTTCATCAGAGGTTTAATTCCTTTATCCCATCCAGGGCTGTGGAGTCGGAAGCCATTCTTGGGTTACGGAGTCAGTAAAGTGTAATTAAAAAAGTTGGAGGTGCCATAAATAAAGGAGTCGGAGTCAAAGGTTTTATGTGCAGACTCCACAGCCCTGATTCCATCAAATCCTTGTGTTAGCCTCTTGGGAACTCACTCAATTACCACAAGCAGAGAATCAACATCAGACACTACCAATTTTTAATAAAGTAGTTACTCAAAGCCAAAGAGGATAGCAAGCATAATAATATTAATAAGAGATTTTTCCCATAAAGCAGGTACAGTCAAACCTCAATTGTCAATTGCATTACTTGTCGAATAAATTGGTTTTTGAATGAGGTGTTCTAGAAAAAATGTCCTGGTTTTCGTACATTCTCTTGGTTGTTGATGGACAAGTTTTCGCGTGTACAAAACGGGACAAAGCGGCTCAGGTCACGTGCTCATGGAATGCGCACTGGACAATGGGTCAAGGAGCTGTCATCAGAGGAAGAGGGAAGGGATGATGTGCCCATTGCACTTGTCAAGGAAATCTGTGATAAATGGTGTGAAGTGCAGGAATTTGCTGAAAAAGCCATCCAGACAAAGCAGTGGCCATCCATCTCTAACATGTACGATTTGTAAAGTCCATTAGACAAATGTTAACAGGCCTGAAACAACCTACTGACAGGTTTGCGGACAAGACAGTGAGCCAGAACAAGATGGTGAAAGAGATAAGAAATAACATAGCTCCTCTACAGGTAAGAGGCAGTAAAATTTTCATTTACTGTACAGTATTTCAGTTAAATTTTCATTTAGTATTCATTTTTACAGTTTTCCTGTACTGCATAATTTTATACATTGTTTTATATAGTAGTTATACATTATTAATATATTATTATATTATCATTTGGGGTCTAGAACAGATTAATTCTATTTATGCTATTTTTTATGAAAAAAATTGCCTTGGTTGTAGTCAATTTTGGTTGTTGAATCGACATCTGGAATGAATTAAATTATAAAATAAAGGTTCCACTGTACTGTACTTTGTTAAGGGTCAAGTTACATAATTTTATATGACTGACGCTAATTCTACTAAAAATTTAAACTAAACCTTGAAGGCTTACTTTGACGTAGTCAGCATGTCCTGGGCAGTCTGTATGACCATAGTGCCTGTTTTCTGTATTGTATTCAAGATGAGCTAAATTAATAGTAATTCCACGTGCTTTCTCTTGGGGAGCATTGTCAATGTCTTCATATCGCTTCAATTCTGCCAATGATTTATCTGAAAGAACTGTAAAAAAAATAATTGGTAATGCATTACTACACGAGTTTCTAACATCCCGAGACACTATGGTAAATTTTACTACTATGAGATATAATCTTTGTTCTTAACAGAATAAGCACTATTATTACATTCATGGGAAAGAACTAAATCGATAACCTGGGTCATATGCCTGGGGAATGGGACGGGGTGGGTGCCATTGCATTTTATCTGAGGAAGGAGAGGGTACCTCCAATTCCTCAGATCAAGGGACCCTCACCAGCATCAAAGTGTTCCACCTCCTTCAAGAGAGAATTGGCCATAGCAAAGGAAAAGATGCCAATGCACTGAAACTTAACCTGTGAAGACAATTCAAAAACATCAGCTTGTCTGGTAGACAACTCTACTTATGCCACTTAAAAGAAGACCAAAGTACAGTTTTAGGGTAGTCATAGAAAGGCTTACTAGTTTGCTTCACTTAATAGCTATTCTAGAAGAGCAACATAAATACATAGCTAACACTAGCATGGAGAAGGTGGAAAGATTTTTATTAAAAAAAAAAAAAAAAAATGGTTTTGAATCTGACATATATAATTAAGTAATGGTAAATAACCCACTTATAGTCAAACCCAGGAATTTACAAGCTTCATAATAGATGCCATTCAATTATAAAATTTCAACAAAACATTATTTTGCAAAACTTTTCGCTTATTCGTAGTTTTTCTTGGAGCCCCATTGTCTCGTTTCTTTGGTACATAATCTGTAAATTTAAACCACAGGATTTCATCAAAAAATGGGCTCATTCTTTGAGTGTCAAAATGAAACAGATAAAGAGTAATATGCATTAAAGAAATACAGCAAACAAATAAAATTACAGCCTCTCCTCACTTAGCGACATACTCGTTTACCGATGACGCGGACCTACAGTGGGCTCTCTGACCTGTGTGCATACCTAAATAATGTATATTAGAGCTCATTTCCTCTATTCCGTTTATTAAAATACATACTAGTACACTACGTATAAACATTTAAAAATATATCAGAAATGTTATAAATGGTGCAAAGGTGACATTAAAACAATATCAAAGATAGTTGACACAAATCCACTACAATTACAATATGCTCCTCACTTAGCGATGAATTTGTTTACCGACGTGGTCTTAGGAACGAAACTCGGTCCTTAAGTGAGGAGAGGCTGTATTTGGACAAAAAAGTTTTCCTATTATCCATGGTTTCAAGATACAAGTCAGTGCCAGATAACCTAATCTCCATGAATTACAGAGATGCACTGTAAAACAAAATAGTTTAGAAAAATCTATCCCTATACTGATTATAAAATGCATTTCATTGATTAATCCAAACGGTTGGTAGACAGTGTTTCACAACATATTGTACAACAAGGCCAACCCAGGTAAAATTGCACAAGCTCCAATGTTAATATCTATTAAGGTTCCAAATCTGTGTATACATGCAGAACAAGCCACAGGGGAATGGAAATCTTTAGTTCTAGATCTCTCGCACTCATGCATAGTTGCTATGTTGCAAGACAGCAACAAATAGGTGAAATTCTCTCGGGCACAGCAGAAGGCATCAATGGCAACCCATGACACAATCATGGGCTGCCACTGATATCTTCTGCCTTGCCTCAGAAATCTCACCTATCTGTTACTGTCTTGTAACACTGCATAGCAACTGACAATGCAAAAGTGCAAAAGATCTACAGCTAAAGATTTTCATCCCCTTGTGCTTGTTCTGCATTGTTAAGATGCCTGTTTGTGATTGTACTGCACTGTGTATACACGTAAACTGAAATTTGACAGAATTAATTTTTTTTAACACATCGGCAGTCTCCCACCGAGACAGGTTGACCCAAAAAGAAAGAAAATCCCCAAAACGAAAAATACTTTCATCGTCATTCAACACTTTCACATCGCTCATACATAATCACTGTCTTTACAGAGGCGCTCAGATACGACAGTTTAGAATAGTCCCTCCAAACTATCACTATCCCAGACCCCTCCTTTAAAGTGCAGGCATTGTACTTCCCAGTTCCAGGGCTCAAGTCCGGCTAAATCTATAATAACCGGTTTCCCTGAATCCCTTCACAAAATATTACCCTGCTCACACTCCAACAGCTCGTCAGGTCCCAAAAACCTTTTGTCTCCATTCATTCCTAACACGCTCACGCACACTTGCTCAACAACCCCTCTTCAGCCCTCTGACTAATACTTTTAGTAACTCCACACCTTCCACATTCCGAATTCTCTGCATAATATTTACACCACACATTGCCCTTAGACAGGACATCTCCACTGCCTCCAGCCATCTCCACACTGCAGCATTTACAACCCAAGCTTCACACCCATATAAGTGTGTTGGTACCACTATACAGAGGACCCTCTGTTTTCGTTACCCTCTGATTTCGTGATTTTCGGCTATCGCCGACTTTTTTCGTCAAAATATTGTCTCTGTTTTTATTAATTCCCTCTGGTTTCGTCAGTCGTATGGAACACGTCCGAGTGCCAGCATGCACAAAAAGCCTCCCACGGTAGGAATAGACTCAGATGTGTCCCTGTTTGCAGACAATGTAAAGTTAATGAGAAGAATCAAATCAGATGAGCATCAGGCAGGGCTACAAAGTGACCTGGACAGGCTGGACACGTGGTCCACCAACTGGCTACTCGAATTTAACTCCGCCAAATGCAAAGTCATGAAGATTGGGGAAGGGCAAAGAAGACCACAGACTGAGTATATGCTAGGTGGCCAAAGACTGCAAACCTCACTCAAGGAGAAAGATCTTGGGGCGAGTATAACACCGAGCAGGTCTTCGGAAGCACACATCAACCAGATAACTGCTGCAGCATATAAGCACCTGCCAAACCTGAGAATAGCGTTCCGATACCTCAGTAAGGAATCGTTCAAGACACTGTACACCATGTACGCACCGTGCAGCACCAGTTTGGAACCCACACCTGGTCAAGCACGTCAAGAAATTAGAGAAAGTGCAAAGGTTTGCAACAAGGCTAGTTCCTGAGCTAAGGAGAATGTCCTACAAAGAAAGGTTAAGGGAAATCGGACTGACGACACTGGAGGACAGGAGTGTTAGGGGAGACATGATAATGACATACAAAATACTGCGATTAATAGATAAGTTGGACAGAGACAGGATGTTCCAGAGATGGGACACAGACACAAGGGGTCACAATTGGAAGTTGAAGACTCAGATTAGTCAAAGGGATGTTAGGAAGTATTTCTTCAGTCACAGAGTTGTCAGGAAGTGGAATAGTCTGGCAAGTGAGGTAGTGGAGGCAGGAACCATACATAGCTTTAAAACGAGGTATGATAAAGCTCACGGAGCAGGGAGAGAGAGGACCTAGTAGCAATCAGTGAAGAGGCGGGGCCAGGAGCTGAATCTCGACCCCTGCAACAACAAATAGGTGAATACACCATTCTGAGTCAGTGTGCCATTGTTTCTCAGCGAGTGAACATTACCCTGCGAGGTCATACTAAACATTTCATAATACATCCATTGTTTTTTGCGCTTGTTTAATGTGTGACTGCTAAATAAGCCACCATGGGCCCAAAGAAAGCTCCTAGTGCCAGCCCTATGGTAAAGGTGAGAAACACGATAGAACTCAAGAAAGAACTCTTAGCAAAGTACCAAAGTGGAGGAGGAAGAGAGGGGAGAATGTGCCATCTTCAATGATTCTACGATATGTACGATACTAAAGCAGCAGGAGTCGATAAAGGCTATAGCACCAGCCACCGATAATGTGTAGCATTAACAGTGTAGCAAGTTAAGTGATTAAGCGATAGAAAAAGGACAACACGAAACTAACTCCAATGTTGTTGGAGGTATATAGGGCCACTGACAACATACACTGCCCTCTGCCAGCATATCCTCCAAGGTAAGTGTAAATATTTCTTATTTATAAAGTGTAATTATTTCTTGTTTATAAATTACATACATTGTTTCAGTGTGACCAGTGGCCACCACCAATATACGGCTTATGATGTCAGTGGCCCCGATGAACCCAACACCACCACCACCACTCGTCACATACGTAATGACATTTTATTCATTCTAGAGTATATATCATGTTTCTATGTTATTAATATTGTTTATTATGCCATATTAGATGAATTGTGATAGATAAATAAGCCAGAGTTGATATTAGCATCATATTGAAGCATCTTGTCATTTCTCCAAACAATAAACTCACCTCCCACTGGAACGGATTAATTGGATTTACATTACGTATTTCTTATGGGAAATATTTCAGTTTTCGTCATTTTTGGGTTTCGCAAGACTCTCTGGAACGGATTAATCACGAAAACCGAGGGTCCACTGTATTTTCCCTTCTTTGCCTCCATGGATAACGTTTTTTGTCTCCACAGATACCTCAACGCACCACTCGCCTTTTTTCATTCATCAATTCTATGGTTAACCTCATCCTTCATAAACCCATCTGCTGACATGTCAACTCCCAAATATCTGAAAACATTCACTTCTTTCATACTCCCTCACTCCAATGTGATATCCAATTTTTCTTTATCTAAATCATTTGATACCCTCATCACCTTGCTCTTATCTATGTTCACTTTCAACTTTCTACCTTTACACACCCTCCCAAACTCATCCACTAACCTTTGCAACTTTTCTTTAAAATCTCATATAAACACAGTATTATCAGCACATAGTAACTGTCAACTCCCATTTTGTATTTGATTCCCCATAATTTAATCCCACCCCTCTTCCCAACACCCTAGCATTTACGTCTTTTACAACCCCATCTATAAATATATTAAACAACCATGGTGACATTACACATTCCTGTCTAAGACCTACTTTTACCGGGAAGTAATCTCCCTCTCTCCTACACACCCTAACCTGAGCTTCACTGTCCACATAAAAAATTTACAGCATTTAGTAACTTACTACCTATTCCATATAGTACTACTAGCAACATCTGCCACATTGCTCCCTTATCCACTTTATAATATGCCTTTTCTAAATCCATAAATGAAATGAAAACTTCCCTACCTTTATCTAAATACTGTTCACATATATGCTTCAATGTAAACACTTGATCTACACATCCCCTACCCACTCTAAAACCTCCTTGCTCATCTGCAATCCTACTCTGTCTTACCTCTAATTCTTTCAATAATAACCCTACCGTACACTTTACCAGGTATACTCGGTAAACTTATTTTTTTTTTTTTAACACATCGGCGATTCCACCAAGGCAGGGTGGCGAAAAGAAAACTTTCATCATCATTCATCCATCACTGTCTTGCCAGAGGGTGCTTTACACTAGTTATAAAACTGACAACATTAACACCTATAATTTTTACAATCTTTTGTCCCCCTTCCCTTTAGTAGAAACTATAAATTCTCTGCCAATCCTAGGTACCTTCCCTCTTTCATACATTTATTAAACAAAAATACCAACCACTCCAACACTATATCCCTCCCCTGCTTTTAACATTTCTGTCATGATCCCGTCAGTTCCAGCTGCTTTACCCCCTTTCATTCTACGCACCTCCCCCATCCTCACATCCTGCTCTTCTTCACTACTAAAAGATGTTATACCTCCCTGGCCAGTGCATGAAATTACCTCCTCCCTTTCTTCATCGACATTTAAAAGTTCCTCAAAATATTCCTGCCATCTACCCAATAACTCCAGCTCCCCATTTACTAACTCCCCTACTCTGTTTTTAACTGACAAATTCCATTTTCCCACTAAAGTTATCAAAAAATTGACTGTAAAAAGAATTTATGGTACTGTCATCTCATCATTATAAGGTAACAAGTCAATTATTTTATGTGAATAAACAAAACAATAAATCCTGCCCTTTACCTTTAGTAATTGCCGCAGTCAATGTCGTTTTTCCATGGTCAACATGTCCAATTGTGCCAATGTTGCAGTGAGGTTTATCTCGCTGGTAAACCTTCTTTTCAGCATAGTTGCGAGTCTGGACAAGGGCTGGAGTAATTCTTGATCTGGTCAGGCTAGCAAGAGTGCTCGATCGATAGCAAAAAGTCTGCAGATTTTGAGTGAACCCTATAACAAAAATTACATTTCAATTACATTATAATATAATGAGCAAGAAAAACTTGGCCTATAAGATTTACTTTTAAGTCATGCAAATGTAGTAACCTATTTCAATTGCTAAATTACCAAGGTTTCAGTTTCAGAGACTTATTAAAATATAACCACAAGTAATCTAACAACATAATTCAAGTTTAAGTTAGGTTAGGCTATGTTAGTTTTTTAGACGAGTGCTTGCCAATAGCTTTACTAAATTTATACGTACACGAAAAACTCTTTGCTGGTAGGAAAATATATTTCTCATGACAAATTAGTGCCCTGGAACGCTCATGGATGCTCAAATGCTAGCGGTGTCTGCTCACATACTAAGGGACTGGGGTTCAATCCCCAGACAAGTGGAAACACTGGACGTGTTTCCTTACACCAGTTGCTTCTGTTTACCAACCAGTAAGTAGGTACCTGGGTGTTAGAAAACTGGTGCAGGTCACATCCTCAGGGACAGTTTTAAAGAACTCCAATGGAAATAAGAGTCTGGTGATATGGCTTTATTGGGTTATCCTGAATTACTCACCCTTCAGGTTAATAACCTGAATAAAATCTTTTCACAAGGATATAGAAGGTCTTGTTAACAAAAATCTGAACCCATGACAGACTACTTAAATGTTCATAATCTGACTAGCACTCTCTGGTTTTATGTCAGGACTTACAAGGTGCTGAAGTTTTAAGCTGCAGGGGCACTAAGCCCCCAGAACACCCTCCAGGTATACAGAAAAAGGCACTAAAAATTATTGACGTCTGACCTGTGTTACAGGCTTTACCAAATTGGTAATTGTAACTGGATGGGGACAGTATACAGGCATTATCATTTCTACAGTTGTTGTTGTTATTGTGCAGGAGAAACCTCTTACAGGTACCCATGATCACTTGTGATCATTATCAAATCCAAATGACTTTTTGCAGCAAGGATTAGTGGCAGGAGCAGACATATACAGTGGACCCTCGCTATTCGAACACTACAAAACTCGCCCTTTTATGCAAGTTTATTATTGTAAGTGCTTTTATAAGTGTATTTTTGGGGGTCTGAAATGGACTAATCTAATTACATCATTCCTTATGGTAGCAGCACTTGAACAGCATTCTGGAATGAGGGTGAGTTTTGGAGTGTTCGAATAGCGAGGGTCCACTGTATTAATTTTAAGTCATAGATGAGTGGAACAAACTCCCAGTTATGTCAATGAGACAACTTCACGTAAGTTTTAATTCATGTTAAGTGCTTAACCCATGAGGGTCATTCAGTGCAAGATGTGGTGGAGGCTCGATCCTCCGTCTGCTGAGCATGAGACAGGCACTTAAAAATATAGATTGGATGGGAGTAAGTGGGCGAGATAAGGTGTGAATGGAACTGCCTTGAATAAGATAATAAACCTACTTACCTTACTGGAATGTTCCTTCACTGTTTCTGTTCCTGCAAGTTTATTCAGGTACAGATACACATAAATACAGTTAAATAATTTATCATACATAGCAGCATGTGTAGATATCCAGGACAAAAAAAAAAAAAAAAAAAAGTGACATTTCCATTGGGGTCCTAGGGTTTAAGTCACTATATTATTACATTCATAAGGAGTGCTGAACTTGTAGGGGTTATGCAGCCCCTGGGAAAATGGCCTGGTGGGTAAAGCTCTTGTTTCGCACGGTGAGGGTCAGGGTTTGATTCCCAATGAGGGTAGAAACATTGGGCGGGTTTCCTTATACCTGTTGTCTATGTTCACCCATCAGTAAAATGGGTACCTGGGTGTTAGTCGATTGGTGTGGGTCGCATCCTGGGACAAAATTGAATTAATTTGCCTGAAATGCTCTGCATAACAAGCGGCTTTCTATATAGTAGTATGTCATTGATGTCAGCTAGGCCTGTATACCTTGTACATGTACTTGTAGAAATAAAGATATATTATATTATAATCCAAGGAAGGGGAGCACAAGTCAAATTCTGTCACCAAAGCTAATACTGTTACTACAACGCAAATAAAACACTGACTTTTTTGGGGGTATTCAAGGTAATTTACACATTTTACTATGCAAGAAAACTGTAATCATCCAAAACTGCGTAAAATCGTACTTAAATAAATACTAGACCTGCATTGTTTGCATCTCTCAGCCGGTAAAGAAAAACCCACGAGTCCCACTCAAACAATTTTTTTATTAACCCTTAAATACTCTCTAATTTATTCAGACTAAACCTCCAACATCTCCTAGTCCAGCACACACTTGTAATAATACTGTTGTTGAGGTATGGGGGATCACTTACCAGCAGAGAGTGGTAGGATAACTCGACACGCTGCCATCTTGGTGTGTCGTCGTCTGCCTCTTAATGACCACTCGTGTACTCCGTATTTTGAAGTATTTTTCTCATATTCTGGTGATCCAGAATATATTGCCTTGGTTATATTTTATTGTTTTAGATTGCAAATTAATGAGTTTAGTGGTGTTCTATTTGGTTTGTTTGGCGTAGCTTTAATTCAGCGTATGTATCAAGAACATATACTGGATGTAAATTCAGAGGAGGTAAATAAATAAATAAATAAATAAATAAATAAATAAATAAATAATTAATAATAATAATAATAATAATAATAATAATAATTATTATTATTATTATTATTATAACTAAGCGCTAAACCCACAAGGGTCATACAGCGTTGTATAATAATTTATTTTATTATCATGGGGAACGCTAATTCCGTAGGGATTATACAATGCAGTGGAGGGGGAATATGATGGGAGGCATTCAGGCTCAATTCTGGAAAATGGAGGAGAGATCCAATTGCCTGGATCAAGAGCCCCTCACCAGCTAAAAGGAACCTCCCCAGCCCGTTGGTCTGGTGGCTAGAGCTCTCGCTTCACACACGGAGGGCCCGGGTTCGATTCCCGGCGGGTGGAAACATTTCCACGCGTTTCCTTACACCTGTTGTCATGTTCACCTAGCAGCAAATAGGTACCTGGGAGTTAGTCGACTGGTGTGGGTCGCATCCTGGGGGACAAGATTAAGGACCCCAATGGAAATAAGACAGACTGTCCTCGATGACGCACTGACTTTCTTGGGTTATCCTTGGTGACTAACCCTCCGGGGTTAAAAATCCGAAGAAATCTTATCTTATCTTATTCATAGGGGTGCGCTAGGCCCACAGGTCATACATTATTATTATAATCAAATAGAAGCACTAAACCACAGGGGTTATACAGCGCTGCACACAGGTCATACAACACCTGGGGAAATAAGTCACTGACTTTTTTTGGGCTATCCTAGGTAATTTACAGTATGCATGATTAATTATTATCAAAAGTTATAATCAAGAAGTACGTATGTATAATTAGGTAAGTTTATTTAGGTACAGGTCCACATAAATACAATTATCGTACATAATAACATGTGTAAATTACCTGGGATAGCCAAAAAAAAAAAACCTCGAAGCTGCTTATTTCCATTATGGTCCTTGATAATTGTACTTGTGTGTACGTGTGCCTATATAAACTTACTGAAGGAAAGGGAGGACAGGTCTAGTTCCTTCAAACAAGATCTCGCCAGCATCAAAGCACCTCCCTTCAGTATTTTACTATTATATTTTCTTATACTTAGAAATGAGCGCTAAACCCATGTCATACTCTGGTGTAGTTATATATAAGGGTAGGGGTTAGTGGGATTAAAAGGTAGTACAAAACTAAAACCGAAGTTGGTGCAATTGGTTAGCTTCTACTTAAAAAAAAAAAAAGTCAATGAGCTTGTGTTGAAGGTGGGACTTTCAGCGATGAGGTTGGTTAAACAGAGTACTACATCAGGGCATTGCAGATGCCAAAAGGGAATTATGCATGCTTTCTTGATAAAGACAGGACAGTATTACAATCAAAACTACCCTAAGCCCACAAGGGTCATGCAGTGCTGCAGGACAGTAAAATGTAAATCATATCTCAGAAGAGTCTTAAGGAACAAATCTTATACAACTTATCTTAATGAGTAAAAATGGCTTATTTCCATACTTTTGTAGGCACATAATATTAATGCACCCTAAAATACTACTACAAAACTAATCAACATGTACAGTATCCTACATTTTCCATTCAAATCCTGAAAATTAGCTATCCTGTCTTAATTAGGTAGTAATTAAAAATAATTTATCAGTATAAAACTTTTATTAACATAAAAAATATTTGTTCCAAGAAAGTTAACAAAGTGACAAGGATTATAAACATACAATTGTAAATGTTATAGATACATTAGTTATAAGTGAAATTACTAGAATGCAAAAAGAAAAAAAAAATTGTTGTTCAGATGTAATTATTTATACAACATTCAAACAGGTCCTCATTAACTTGCATTATTTCTCTTTGAGAGGAAAATACTATGTAAAGGGCATTGGTGTATTTCATATAAATTAACCACAATTGAAACTATCAATGTTAACAGACAAATTGATTACATTGCTAAAGGATAATATAAATATCCCTCCGTTTCAGAGAAAAATACAATGTTGATTTATAACCATGGCAGTGTCAAGAGCTATAATTTGCAGATGTATTCAACAAACTATAAAAACTTAAGTGATATTTAAGTCAGTTGTTATATTTCTTGCTTGCTTATCTTATTCTAAACCAAAGTTGTGTGTAAATTTTGTATAGTATTATGGTAATGGTGAAATAAACAAATGGCTAAACACAGCAAGCATAATACAGAAACTGAAAATTAAGTAAGCAATATTTTTATTTATAATGACTACATGTATATATACAAAAAGTTAAGGGTACAAAACTGTATTCATTTTTTTCACATAACCTGAACAAATTAATTTAACAATGCATCAGAAAAGTAAGAGTTTTTATATTCAATATGATGATGCTACTGGTATTACGGGACTAAAAGCCTTCTTATTCTGGTTATGGCAGCAGCTAAAAATGCAACGTGTCCTGTAGAAGCAGAGTATTCTTCATAAACTTTTTGCAATCGTGGCAGTACTTCCTGTAAAGCTGTCCAGGCTTGTTTACGGAGATTGTCAATCTCACTGGGTGTTAAGGTACGAGGAACCCCAACTTCCCTTCTTGAAAGATCATCATGTGCAGGGCCAGGGGCTGATGGTGCATGACAAATAAAGTACTCAAGATGTCTCCACAAAAGGAATGCTGCAGACTCAGCAGAATGAACAGCAAGCTGCTCCTGTCGTCTATGTAAGGCCACAACTTGACTTAGGTGCTCCTCTGCTAGTCTTCGCACAGCTGCAGGAGAGGCAGAATCGGCCAAAGCACTACTCACATACTGACGCAGATGTTCAACTGGTTGATTGCCTTCCAAGGCTTGCAGACGAGCAGTTGCAGTTTCACGAGCACTTCTGGCCACAGTGAAATGATGACTGACCTGACTTGCACATTCTACTAAAGTAGCCAAAGACAGTGGCCGTCCTACTGCACCAGTTGGTATTCCATTATCCATTGATGCTCGAAAAACTAGCGTAATATCGCGAGTATCAGTTCCACCATGAATAAGACGAGCTGTGGCATAATTTAGTACTGCAGCTAGAGTAGTTAAAGTAGCTGTACGAGCCATTTCCTTTACATTAACACCTTCCTCATTCTCTGGCAGCATGTCCAGAGCACCAGCCAAGCGACTCTGAGGCAGTACATGTGGTAACAAAGCTAGAAGCAATTGCTGAAGTCTTGTTGCTTGTGCTCCTGATTCTAAATCTGATGGATCTGTGGCTGTTATGGGACCAGGAGGGGCAGCTCCTGCAACTGCAGCTGACAAAAGCGCTACTTCCTCGAGGGCTTGCAGAGACGGCAGACTTGGAACACAAAGTCCTAAAGCAAGAGCTTCACCATGGGCAGCCAAAAATCTTAATAAATGGGCAGTAGCAGAGTAATTGTTGCTTCCCAAAGATGTAAGAATTGCCAAGTAAACTCTTATTGATGCCATTAAAACAGTGCGATACCGCTGCACAACGCTTGGAAGAAATTCTTCACCGCTTACAGATTGCATAGGCTGTGCAGGACGATAGTCTAAGGCAGTCAATTCAGATAAACGTGTAGTAAGACCAGACTGCAATAGTTGCTGTGCTCCAGTTGGGGACAGTGCTAAACGAGCCAAGAGAGACATACGAGCTTCGTGTACATACAGTGGTCGTAAGTCGTCGTCATCAGCAGTTAACAACGAAAGAAGTTGTCGATCATCTGTTCTTAAGGCATCCAGAAGGCGACGCAAGTGTCCGTGATCAGCAAGATGTGACAACAGCAGTGATTCATTAGTAAGTGGGGCAGCACGCTGCTCCAGTGCGGCAAGAGCACTGAGGCATGTCAAAGCCAGCACCTGACATACATGGTGGCCACCCCCTGCTTCTACCGCTAAGACATCTACCAGTTGTGGAAGTTCTTCTCGCACAACTTCATAATTCTCACGGTGAAACTGTTCTTCTTGAGTTTCACGTGGGGCCAATAGAAGGGATTGGAGATTATCTGCATCCTCCTCTGTTTTGTCTATAGGATCAGCACATATTTGCAAGTAATTAAGAAGGGCAGCATATATGGAGGCACGAACACCCTGGCTACACTGCTTGAATCTTGCCACACATTCAACTAGCCCACGCAATACAAGCTGTAATGAAGAGGGAAATTCAGCCTTAAGTGACGTATTCCCGCTATCCAGCATGGACACATACTGTGGGTGGTGGTGTGCTGGTCTTGCATGAAGAGTTCGTAAAGTGGTTACTAACATCAACAGTGTTGATACCAGAAGCGTGGTAAGTGATGGAAGGGCCAGATCATCCAAGAGTCGGCGAGTCAAATCATGAGTAAGTGTATGGAGGAAGGTGTGATGGGTTGCAGTTTCTATCAAGTCTGGTGGTGTCACAGCTACAACAACTTCCACAACTTGTCTCCAGCCTTCCAAGAAATGCCTGTGTGCAAATAAAAGTGCCCTAGTCTGGTTCAGCATTAAAGCATGTCCCATTACCAATTCCAGTTCTTCTTGCAATGGATCACGCTGAGTTAGAGAGGTTCCTGAGCCACCCTCTTGTAGTAAGGCTGTCAACTGTTGATGCAACACCTTCAAATTAACTACAGGGCCTTCAGGAGAGGGGCTCTCACAGTTAGTAATAAGATCTGATGCCCTTGTGAAGTATTCACACTGTAAAGGTGCTGGGAAATCTACACTGAGATCAATAGCATCCAACAAAGTAAGAAGTGGTCCACGTCCACCACTAGCTCCTCCTGTCCAACCCTGAGACACATCTAAAGGTTCCTGCTGGGGCAATTCTGCACCTGCTACAAGCAAGTGAATTAATCGAGCCAATTGTGATCTTTGCTGGTGGGTTGCATGATATCGCAGTTCCAAGGCTACACAACGTAGAACCCAACCCTGAGATAGAAGGCGAAGCCTACAATCAGTGTGTGGTAATCCCATAGTAGCAACTGTGCGGTACAAAAGATCCTCAGAGGATCGAAGAAAACGTAATGTAGGGGCCGAAGTATTGGTGTCACTGCAGAGTTCAAAAATTAGTCTGTAAGCAACTTCAGACAAACTGGGTGGACATGAGGGAAGAGAAGCAAGTACAGCATGTATTGCAGTCCTGGGATATCCACGGGCTCCAGCACCTAATAAATCGGAGCGCAAGGTGGTCATACCATCAGTTGTGTAGCCTAGCAAGAAGTGAGCCACATTTGGAGTTGGAAGAGGAAGAAATTTTAAGAGCAAATTTAAAGCTGCACCTGCAGCATCTAAGTGTTCTGGGATATCTAATGCAGCATGATCTATTACTTCCACAAAACTGTGTCTAACTGCAGTGGCAGTTGTTGCTGAAGCTGTGATCAAAGACAACAGATGGGTTTGAGAGCTGGGTCTTGCAGCTGAGGTTGCCAAAAGACGACATGCTAAAGCAGCATGACTGGGCAGATCTTGATGATGGCCCACCAACCTAACTATATTCAAAAGGTGATCACTGACGCCTGTGTGAACATTAATCCCCATAAGCAGGCGCTCCACACCAAGTATAACTTCCGGGTTAGTTGATGTACCTAGGACCAAGTGCTGTTGTTCTTGTGCTTCCAGCAGGAGCTGCAATACCAAGAGCAGACTAGCATTAAGATCTTTTTGACCAGGTACCTCTTTGTACTGTTCCAGTATATGAACCCCATCATGCAGTACTGAAAGCACTTGTTTCACAAGCTGCGACTCTTGAACTAAATCCAAAAGAACTGAACGACCTGGTGGCTGCCCAACTCTCTGGTCCATGGGTGTTGTACCCATATGAAGCTGTTCAGTAAGCAATTGATGCAGTAGTTCCAAGCAGCCACAAGCCACAGCCCAACGTTCACCAGAATCCCGATAGGCACGAGAATCATGGCGTAAAAATATCCTGTCTCTTACCAAATCAAGGTATGGACGAAATCCTGGTTGCCGGGTAGCAGCACCAAGCATTGGAGGAATACCAGCACGAACTAAAATCCGCAATAATTTGAGAATTGCCCGAGTCAGGGGAAACTCCTCCCTGCTACTCTCCATTTCCTCAATGTCAACAAGTAGGCCACGTGGCTGATATCCTGCAACACCCTCCTGAACAGGAATCAGCCCACCTCCTTCAATCAATTCCCAAACCCTCTGAGCTAATGCTGGAGTATTACTAAATGCAGAAAGAGTATTTACAAGTTCTATCTTGAGTGCTAGGGGCACAGCACAAGTTAGTAAACCTGTGCACACATAGAGTGGTGCCCAAGCAGCATTATCACAAAGAGCCACACGTGATAGCTCATCCTTTTCTGATACCATTGTAAGTAGCTGCAGCACAGCAAGAAGCCCCTGGACTTCTTGAGGGGTTATGCCTCTAGGAGTTCCACGTGATCGGTACATAGTATCCATTGCCCCAGGCTCTTCAATTCTTAAATTGTTATAGTACTGGGTTAAGGCAGTCATAAAATGCTCCCAGGCCAAATTACTACCCTGTGAGAGGGGTTGACTATTCATCCGTAAGAAGTTGTAGACATACTGTGCAGAGCGTGGAGTCGTGGCCAAACTGGTTAGAAGGTTAACATATGGCACAAACAAAGAAGGAGGCAAATAATCTCCTGGAAGCCGTACAAACTTGAAGAGAGCCATTTGTCTAGTTCCTAGGCCACGATATTGCAGGGATGCTGTTGGAAGAATCTCACTAGGACACCAATAATCTTCAACTAGCTCACCACACTGACCATCCTGGTACAAAGCAGCCAAACAAGTCAAAAGTTCTTCAAATGGTTGATCCAAATTTGTTGGAGGTTGAAGACTCTCTCTTAAGTTTGCAGTGATAAGTCTCGAGTTTTCATCTGCTCTATTCTTCATAGCCTTCACTCGTTCAGGAACGTGAATGATAAAGTCGGAGAGGATTGCATGAAGACGCTGGCAGTAAAAATTGTCAAGGGGAGTGTTCTTTTTGGAAAGTATAGAATTTTGAATAAATGAAAAAACTTTTCCCTTAAGTGCATCATCAAGAACAGCATCATCTTCCTCTAATATAGTATCAATATCTGCTAGCTGAGTGGCTACAGCAACCTGTCTCAAGTTAGCAAGGCTGACAGTCCATGCTAGCTGTACTATGGCTTTCAATCCTGGGGTTTCCCAAGTTTGATCTGACCTTATCTCACGATGAATTTCTTGTACAAACGTTCGATCACTTGTTATGGGAAACTGAGTTAGAGCCTCTGTCATGTCTTCGGAGTTCAGCAAGTGTCCTGCTTCTAAACTGAAAAGTAAAGCCATAAGCAGACTTAAATTAATAGGATCTAGAGAACCATCACTAGTTTCCGTCAATTTTACTTTAGACATGTATGCTATAAGTCGGCGACATTCATCTTTCTTTAGAGGAGTCTGTGCAGCCCAACAAAAAAGTGTCTCTGCCAGCAAACTGCGAACTGCTAGAAACTTGTCTAATACTATCTTTCTGTGCTTTGCATCTCCCAAAGCACGATTCTGCTGCAATAGCTCTATTTCCTTTGTGATGTCCATTGATGTGACGAGTTCCAGAATCCTATCCACCAGGCTAATGTTTAGAATTGGTTGTAAGTATCTAGTAATGCTCTGTGATAGCTCTTCATTATCAGGGAGAAGTACCCATGATATTCCTTGCCTGGCCTGAACCAAGGTCTTCAGGGCATGAGCCAGATTAACTCTACTATCATAATAAAACAAGATTGCAATCAATCCCCTGGGAACACCAGGGTACAGTGTGGATTCTTCTTCAGCTGATCGCAACAGTGACATTGCTGACATTTCACTCATGTTGAACATGTCGGAAATAATGATGGCCTCTTTCACAAAAGACTCGGACAATTTGCTTGGGCTAGCATGACCTGGTAAAGTCACTGGCTCGGTGATGGAACGCTGCAGAGTAGACCTGCAAAATGAAAAGTGTTTATACAATAATTTACTTTGGAAATTTTGGAAATGTGCTAAAGCTAAGCTAGATCCTAGATCTGAACTAAATTATTTATAATTTTTATTCCCAGTTGAGACACAGCAAGAGTTGAATGCTACATTTCCAAAATAATGTATGTATACTGAAAAGATATACTACTATATCATAAAAAAAATATTATCTTGAATTAAATTGCCAATAACCTGATAAATCTGCAACTCATCCAAAGCATTACATGCATAAACTACACAAAAACTGCAGAAAATTTTTTAAAACCTTTACCAACCTAGAGATCATTCTTAATCCACGCTTGCTCTTCTTTGCTAAAATAATGCAGATTATTAATTTTACCTAGTGTATTTTTTTTTTTGCCTAAAACCACATTATATAAAAATATAGTGCAGGTACAACATTGATTTTCCAGCACCCTTGGCTCCTAAACCTCTGAACATCAATTTTGCCAGACCAACAGGGGCAACGTGATAATAATTAAACAACACACCTCTGACCTATTTATTATATATCTCCAGTGTCTCTAAAGCACAATGGACTGCTAATTTTATTAATTACTGTACTTACAATGAATATTACAGTACTACCAGTTAAAAAGTTGCAAATTTTAAAATTTTACTGGAACTGTGATGTTACGTATCACAAAAGTCTGGAAGTTGAGGGTTGCCAGGATTACTGTCTGTTTCATAATTAACTGTTTCACCATGGATTTGTGATGTTGCCGGGGAAAACATCTGGGATACTTGAAGTTAAAGCCACATGATTTTCAAAATAAGGGCCATACAGTACCTGGGAAACTGGAGGTAACCAGGTTTGATACAAGGAAAGGTAATAGCAATTCCTTGGATTAGGAAGGAATTTCTAGTGAAAAACTGTTCTCCAATACATTTTCTGACCAGGAGGACATTCATACCTATCCTAACTCACTCTGTTTGGGATTTATAACACTAGACCAAGACTGTTTTAGGGTTAGTATACTTTTTTTAGAAAGAGAGCAACAAGATAAAATCTCAAACAAAATAGAATTCATAAAATAAATTTCTCAGCATAAACAATTTACCTTTGATCCATCACCTCTAGTGAACGAGTAGATATTAAGTCCTTAACATATGCTACCCCCTTCACATATTTTGCTGAATATGTATATAATTTTTTGCATTTTATGCTCTTTGAGCAAAAAATTATTAATTAAGCATTAAAATCCACAAAATCAAGTAACTACTCAACAGTCAGAGATAGTGAGAAAAAAAGGACAATGCAGTATTGAAAAAGAACTTATTAAATTAATGATGCCTAAAAATTTATAGCATATCAGAAGCTAACCTCTCATTAGCATTTTTTGGTGGGTTACGCAAGAGTGAAATGAATGACGTCCGATGCCGCTGTAGAGCCAGTTCTAGATCATGTCCTGCTTCCAAAGCTTCTGGAGTTCCTCCACTGGTGGCACTAGTTTCTACTGCCCGCTGCACTGCTTGTGCCAGGGCCATCATTGATGCCCACATTCCTTTATCTGGAAAATAAATCTAAGTTAGGAGGAAAGCATTTATTGAGTCTGATAAAACCTGATTAAGATACCAGGTATACATCTTCTGTTATAACTTCAACCAGTAAATACCTTGCCTATCTTATCTTATCTAAATATTTATGTATTTAAACAATGTGTATATGAGGACTCAGAATGAGCAAAGTGAGAAACCACGACAAGCTATGGCTTACTATTCGTTCAAACCCTTCTGTTCTGTGAGTTGTTTATTATCATTTATGAGGCTTTGAGAATAGTAAGGGTAAACTGGACCATTCCTACAAAAAAAGGGAAGCATCCACAAAGCCACAGTGGACCCTCGGTTAACGAATACCCCGGAAATCGTGCAATTATGTAAGTATAATTTTGTAAGTTCTTGTGGAAGTGTATTTTTGGGGGTCTGAAATAGACTAACCTACGTGAAATTTTTCCTTAAGGGAGTAAATTCGTTCGGTAATGGCACTTGAGCAGACTTCAGGAGTGAAGTTTTTACGAAACTCGGGGGTCCACTGTATATACACTACAACTGTGTGAACATCTGGATAGGATGTGAACATATGCATAATAGTAGAAGGTTCAAATGAAGTGCCATGTGATGTGATTTACATAAAGCCATTACTATTATTACACTTATGAAAATCAGCCATGTTAAACCCATATTTTTTCTTATTACCTATTATCTATCTAATTACATATACTATGTAGCTACATGAGCAGAGCTATGCTACTGCTATCACGTGTAAGTAATTCATCACTGCACAGCAAGGATGGGGGAAACAGAAAGGCAGAAGTGGTGAGGGAAAGACAGTTGCAAAAAAGTCAAAGCCTGCAGGGAAAATCAGTATCCAAATGCAACTAATGTGACATTTTATTGTGGCAACGTTTTGCTCTCCAGGAGCTTTGTCAAGCCATTAAAAACAATACATGGACACAGAGGGTATATATAGGCTCAGAGTGAGGTGTAATACTAGTGGTGGTAGTAGAAGTAGTAGTAGTGATATAAGTTGTAGTAGTAACACAATAAGGTAGAACAATCAACTTGCACATGAGTAAAAGGTGATAAAAGCTGTTACTTGGGTAGCATAAAAATATAGGTTAGACAAATATTCCTGTTGGAGGTTGGATTAGAGAAGGCCTGTATCAGTGTTCCTCCTCTGCAATGTGCTTGTGTAGTATTAGCAGGGGAGACATATGATGGCAGGGTTTACTGTTTTCAGGAGGATTCTTGCTAAGACTTCAGAGATGGTGAAGCTGCCTTTGTTTTGTTTAATAGTGTTAGAAACAGCGATAAGTGCTGATTCAAGGCACTTGCGTCTGCGGAAATTAGTTTCTTTGATCACTAATCGGGCGTGCCTGAATTTCATGAGATGATTGGTGGAATTTCGGTGTTGTACGCAGGCATTGTTCAAGTTATCGTTCCTACATGCATTAACGATAACTTGAACAATGCCTGCGTACAACACCGAAATTCCACCAATCATCTCATGAAATTCAGGGACGCCCAATTAGTGATCAAAGAAATTAATTTCCGCAGACGCAAGTGCCTTGAATCAGCACTTATCGCTGGTGTTATATAATGATATTCAAAATAGTAGTGACAATGACACCAGTGGTGCTATATACAACATATATTTTATGAAGAAAGTAGCTACAGCTCAGTATTTAGTCAACAGGGTTTTTTTTCCCAAGGATTAGGACCTTACAATTGCTCATACTGAAGTGCTCATGCCTCAGTTGGTAGCATCCTTGGCTCATACTCTGAAGGACCAGGGATCATTCCCTAGCATGGGTAAAACATTAGACACGTTTCTTTACATCTGCTGCCCCTGTTCACCTAGCAGTAAGTAGATACAGTGGTACCTCGAGTTACGATGGTCCCCAAAATCGCCCTTTTATGTAAGTTTATTTTTTTAAATGCTTTTGTAGGTATATTTTTGGGGGTGTAAAAGGACTAGTCTATTTTACATTATTCCTTATGGGGATAAATTCGTTTGGTAATGGCACTTGAACAGCATTCTCGAACGAAAAAATATCGTAACTCGAGGTACCACTGTACCTGTATGTTAGTTGACCATTATGGGTCGCATCCTTGGTTAGAAGATTAAAGGACCCCAATGGAAATAAGACAAAGTTGGGTTAAATTCTGGGTGGCTAACCCTCTGGGTTAAAAATTCAAACAAAATCTTTTCTTAGCATTACGTTATCAAATTTTTTGTGAAGCTTCCTGATGTCCTCTAAATCTGTCAGCCTATATTTATGTCGACATAAAATGTACTAATCACTAAGTATTTCCTTGTGTAGGTCATTAATGCAAATTTATTTTAATCAAAGGGAAGCGCTAAACTAACAGGTCATACAGTGCCTGGGGAATGAATAGAATCGGATTCAATCCAAAAAATGGTGGATAATGCCGGTTCCTTGGATCATGAGAACCTCACCAACAGGTGGGATAGCATTAATATGTAATACAGTTTGAAAGCTACACAACTCAGGTAATAAATCTAAAATTTTCAATAATGATTACTAATCAAATTTACCTTGGATTCAACAAAGCCAGTGAAATATTTCTTATTTTCATAAAATGGAACAAAGATATTGATGTTTAAAAACATGTCTTTTATATAGTCTCTCATTCATAAGATGGAAAAAGTTATTTTTGTTTTTAGATACTTTTTTTATAAACGTATTTCATTAATATAAGTCTATTGAATCAGAAATGCCCAAAGAGTTACAGTACAGCATATTAAAAAATACAGAATCAGAAAACTTATCTCATGTAGTAAAGGCTTTCACAAGTTATTGATAAATGCAATTACTATACAGTTCTTGAGTACAATATTTGTTAATGTTGCAGCTGCTTTATTAAAGTATGTATACGTATATAACATTCAATACAAACTAAATCCATGTGGGTCGTTTCATTAAAGTATAAAAAAAACAATAGCAAATGCCAAGATATTTAAGTTTAAAATAGCTACAATATAAAATGCAATGGTATTAAAAATCCCAGCAATGAAGGCTCATTATTTTGACAAATGTAACTAATGGCAATGTGATAAGTGAAAAAGTCAATGTGTATACCGCACTAGAGATTCAATTACCGATAGCTAATCAACGGCTGAAATAGGCGAGTTATAACAACAGAATATCAGCATCCATCAGTATCTGTAAAATGCCTCAGTAATCATTTGTTTACCAATTATATTGGTCAAGGCTATGAAGCTGTAACTTATCAAGACTGAAGGACTGACAACCTCAAAATTGCTTCTTCACAGCTGATGAACTGATCACCTGTACAATGTTTCTGCTGCCCCCGACATTTAAATTACCTCTGTATTCGACTGAAGAAGCCTGCTAAGCAGGCGAAATGTTTCAACAATAAAGATACCCAGCAGCTGCACATATCTCACTCACTATTACCATAGTATCTTGATCAGTGGTCATGCTACATTATATAAAAAAATATAGCACTACTAAGAAAATTAATATTCAATACATTGATGGAGAAGCGCTAAACCTCTAAGGGTCACTTTATATTAATGGTAGAGAAAATCGACACGTACAATAATAAGACATGTGTAAGTGTTGCACATGTGAGGGTCATACTACGCCTGGGAATAAAAAAAAAAGTAATCAGATTTGAACGAAGGGAAGGGTAGATTCAATTCCTCGGATCAAGGACCATCCATCAGCATCATGGCAACCTCCTTGGAGGGTTAAAAAGTTATTTACTTGTTTAAAAACGACAGTTTGTAATTCTGGCGGTAAACACCTGCACGTTTAATCAGTTAACATTAGCTCCTTTGCCCTCTAATTAAATTTCAAACGCACTGTTGTCTCGGGGAAGACAACCTGAATACCAGTTTAAAAAGGTCAACTTACTTGTGGCCATTTCGGAGCATATATTAGATCATAAGTGGTGACCGGAGCAACAACACCACAACAGCAGCAGCAGCAGCGGCCACTTTGTAAACAAACAAGTGACGATCTACATCCGCCACTCCTCAATAACTTTTTTACATTCATGGGTAATTAAGATAAGATTTTTGTTCAGATTTTTTAACCCCGGAGGGCTAGTCACCTAGGATAACCCAAGAAAGGCAGGAACTGTCTGTCTTATTTCCATTGGGGGAGGAACTGTCTGTCTTATTTCCATTGGGGAGGAACTGTCTGACTTATTTCCATTGGGGGAGGAACTGTCTGTCTTATTTCCATTGAGGGAGGCACTGTCTGTCTTATTTCCATTGAGGGAGGAACTGTCTGTCTTATTTCCATTGGGGGAGGAACTGTCTGTCTTATTTCCATTGAGGGAGGAACTGTCTGTCTTATTTCCATTGAGGGAGGAACTGTCTGTCTTATTTCCATTGGGGGAGGAACTGTCTGTCTTATTTCCATTGGGGGAGGAACTGTCTGTCTTATTTCCATTGAGGGAGGAACTGTCTGTCTTATTTCCATTGAGGGAGGAACTGTCTGTCTTATTTCCATTGGGGAGGAACTGTCTGTCTTATTTCCATTGAGGGAGGAATTGTCTGTCTTATTTCCATTGAGGGAGGAACTGTCTATGTCTTATTTCCATTGAGGGAGGAACTGTCTGTCTTATTTCCATTGGGGGAGGAACTGTCTGTCTTATTTCCATTGGGGAGGAACTGTCTGTCTTATTTCCATTGGGGAGGAACTGTGTCTTATTTCCATTGAGGAGGAACTGTCTGTCTTATTTCCATTGAGGGAGGAACTGTCTGTCTTATTTCCATTGGGAGGAACTGTCTGTCTTATTTCCATTGAGGGAGGAATTGTCTGTCTTATTTCCATTGAGGGAGGAACTGTCTATGTCTTATTTCCATTGAGGGAGGAACTGTCTGTCTTATTTCCATTGGGGGAGGAACTGTCTGTCTTATTTCCATTGAGGGAGGAACTGTCTGTCTTATTTCCAGTTCCTGCTGGGTCAGCATTCCCCACCTGACTCCATCCTATATATACTCTTGTTCCTTTCACCCAGGTAGCTGTTTGTAACTTGATAAAGCCCAATAGTGGGCGAAACGTTGTCAATAAAGGATCACATTATACTGCTTATGTGTTTATATTTCCAGAGATTGGACAAGTATATGAGTAGACCTTCTGCAGTGTTCCTCCATTCTTATGTTCTTATGTGGGATAACGATGAAGAAGTTTCTTGGCAAGGGGTTCAGCTATGTTATAGAAGCCGTTGTTTTGGTTGAAGTTGTTGGATATACAGATAAGTGATGACTCCAGGAGTCTGCGGTACCCAGAAGGAGAATGTAGACTATAATTTTGGTATATATGTGTCTAGCATTAGGAATAATATTAGGAGAAAAATAAATAATGAAAATGATTGCTATAGGAATGCAGTTAGAAGCCTGAGTAGATCTATAACCCACTATGATAACATGAACATAGATAAGTATGTTTATGGAGCAACTTGCAATGTGAACAGACTGACTGATGTTGTAGTGGCCAGGCTTAGGCTTGGCTACAAGTACTTCTGGCAGTTTGGGAGACACACAGATGATGATCAAACTAAATGCAAATTATGTGGTCAGGCATATGGTCACTGTCTTGAACACTGTGTGCTTAATTGTCCACTTATTGAGGAATATAGAGATAGACAGTATAATAACCTATGTGACATGTCAAGATAACTTATTAATGAAAATAAGATACCAGTTATACTAAGCAAATTTCCTAAATTTGCTTGTAACAGATAAGTGAACTGTAGATATAAATCCAAATGTACAGCTAGGCCCCTTCTGGGGCCTAGCTCCTAGGCCTTTTGTGTATCCATATGCTCTTGCGCTACCGTCCACAGGATGGATATGGGGTGCACAATAAACTAGCCACTTCGGTGGCAAAATCTAAATCTGCGGTATTGAGTGTTTTCTTCTCTGTCCATAAGTTTTCCGTTTCTGTAGTTGATTAAATGGTTGTGTGAATTATACTGCTTATGTGGGTTTTTTTTCCATTGTGTCGGTATTTTATACCATTTATTTTTAATGGCCCATGTTCAGTCAATATGCTTTTAACCTAACAAATTTAACAATTAAGCTCTTAATGAACATGTTGAGGTACTCCTGACCAGAGGCGGACTTGCCATACGGGCATTTGGGCAGTGCCCGATGGACCGCTGGATTGGGTAAAAAAAAAAAGTCACGAAAAACTGAGGTCATAGCCGTAGCACAAAAAGTGAAACCAAAATGGAACGATCCTTATCTGAGCAGTGAAAACGCGCCTCTGGCGGACGTCAACCAAATGTTCAAATGGGCCACTCAAAACAATATGAAGAAGAGAAATTTCAACTATTCAGATATGAAAAACTTGAGGAAATGAAAACTATCAGGGTATACGACAAATTCTAACCATACAATAGAGCGAAAAGTATTGTGAAGGACCTGGGAGTGATAATGTCAGAGGGTCTCACCTTCAAAGACCACGACAATGTATCTACCGCATCTGCTAGAAAAATTATAGAATAGATAATGAGAACTTTCAAAACTAGGGACGCCAAGCCCATGATGATTCTCTTCAAATCGCTTGTTCTCTCTAGGCTGGAATACTGCTGTACACTAACTGCCCCCTTCAAGGCAGGAAAAATTGCTGAGCTGGAGAGTGTACAAAGAACTTTCACAGCACACATAAGTACGATTAAGCACCTAAATTACTGAGAATGGTTGAAGTCCCTTGATTTGTATTCCCTGGAATGCGGGCGAGAAAGATACATGATAATATACACTTGGAAAATCCTAGAGGAATTGGTACCAAACTTGAACACGAAAATTGCTCCCTATGAAAGCAAAAGACTCAGCAGGAGATGCAACATTCACCCAGTGAAAAGAAGGGGTGCCACGAGTATACCGTGAGACAACACAATAAGTGTCAGGGGCCCAAGACTGTTCAATTGCCTCCCAGCATACATAAGGGGGATTACCAATGGACCCCTGTCTGTCTTCAAGAAGGCACTGGACAGGCACCTAAAGCCAGTACCTGACCAGCCGTGCTGTGGTTCATACGTCAGTTTGCGTGTGGCCAGCAGTAACAGCCTGATTGATCAGACCCTGATCCACCATGAGGCCTGGTCTCAGACTAGACCGTGGGGGCATTGACCCCTGAAACCCTCTCCAGGTAAAAGGGCCTCAAATAGCATAAAAAATTCGTTTTATATTTTAGTGAAGGGTAGGGGCCCAACAAACACCCCTTTTCCCTGTTCTGTTTTATGGGTTTTTATATGGTCTGCCTCAGTTATTTGGACTGCCTAAACTATGACCAATCATTCTCGGTCATATTTTATTAGCTGAGAAATTGGGTAAAACTTACAATTTTCTATGATGGACTCGAAATGGAGTGCATGTATTGTATAGGAGAGGCTTGGGAACATGCTTGCCAAACAGAAGAACGATTTAGTTCTTGGAATACATAGTATCTTGTACACTTTAAATTGGAATTTGTTGAATTGTGTAAAATTGGCCAAATTACTGACTTTCGGGCATTTATAGTCTAGTTCTAATAGTTGAGTGGGCAGTTTCTTTTGCTCAATCGATAAAATGGAAGGCATACTACTGAAATCGGCAGGAATTAGATAAATTCGAGGAAGGAAATTGACCTTAAATAGGCTTCAAAGTGGGGGAATTCGCTGATGCAAAAACTGCGCCCAAGACTCGACTTTGTGCCTGCACAGATGTCATTACCTTCAGAAAAAGATTCTCTACCATCTCAGAAGAAAAAAAAAATCTCCAAGAATGGCCATTGCAATAAGCTGTTGAATAGCATGTGGAAAGCCTTCCATAGTATGTGCTATTCAGATGCAATTTAAAAATTGCCCTATGTAGAATACCTTTATAAGAGTGCTTACTGTAGTATATTTATGGGAAAGCACTCGACCTATGATGGTCGAACGTCATTATATTTATGGGGAAGTGCTAAACCACCAGGAAGTGCATACAACACCAGGAAAATAGAAAGTAATTTGGCGTGATTCAATGAAGGGGAAGATAGCTACAATTCCTTTTCTCAAAATCCTTTCACCAGCATCAGATGCAACCATATGACTGCAGCATGGTACAGCCAGGACCTGTATAAAAGTGGAAGAGAATACTAAGACCGAGCAAGATTCTTATAGACCAAACAGGAACCCAAACAGGACAGGTGTATGTTATACATCACTTGGGGAATAGAAGTCAAAAACAATTAATGAAATAAGATTAATTTCTAGTGCAGGAAACATTGATATTAATCTTAACATGGTTTAAGATGAGGAATCGAGACATGACTTGTCAAATGCCACATACAAGAATCTAAATTATTCCACGCTGATACACACAAGAAATGGGGTGGAGTAGCGCTGTCAGGAGAAAACTTCAACTGTACAATAAAAAAAAGTGTATATAAAACAGGCTAGGGTTGGGATTCATAAAAAAAAAATTATAAGTAACAGTTCAAAGGCTATTCTGCAGCTCTATACATCATAAAAATTCATGGTCCAGTAGGCCTACTTTAGTGATCCTCCATTCCTATGTTCTTATTAGACTGACATTAATGATCCATGGTATATTGCTAGATTATAGGGGTGCAATCACTCATTACTGGCTTTTGTTACATGGAGTTGTCTGTATTTTGTATTTACTCTATTTAATCCAAATTCTTTATGCAGTAATTGTTTTTATTCTCACTTATTTCCCTACTTGCTTGGTGGCTCTCCAGTCAGTTATTCCTAAATACGAAGAAAAGTAGAATACATTTTTTCCAATAATTTCATAAATTTAACAGCAAAAAACATTAATAAAAAAAGGAGGATAACTTTTGCTGTCTAGAATTATTATAATCATGGGGGAGCACTAAACCCGTAAGGATTATACAGCACCTGTGGGGGCAGGGATGGAAGGTATTCAGGCTCAATTCAGGGAACTGGAGCACAGATCCAATTCCCTAGATCAAGAGCCCCTCACCAGCATCAAGGAACCTCCCTTGAGAGGCGAATGTCTAGAGAATGCCATGAGAATACAGATTCTCCTCACTTAGCGATGTACTCGTTTACCGATGACTCAGACTTATGATGTACTCTGACAAGTATGCATACCTAAATAATGTATATTAGAGCTGATTGCCTCTATTCTTTTTATTACATTATTATTATAATCAAAAGAAGCACTAAACCATAGGGGTCATACAGCACTGCAGGGTAGTGCAGGATGCAGGGAGAATGGATTGTAAGAGGGAGAGGGAGAATTAGTAGGGTATGGAGTGCAGTAGGGTAGTGGATAGTGCAAGGATAGAGTATAGCAAGAGATTGAGGTAGAAGGGACTGAGGGGAGTGCTAGAGGCATAATCTTCAGAGTTTGTGTAGTAAGTCAGTTGCTGTCAAAAAGTCAATGAGAGAGTCAGAATTAAAGGAGGGCCCATCGGCAAGAAGGGAAGGTAAAGAGAGGGCCGCAGAGTGAAGACGCCGTTGGAGGTAAATTCTGCATGCTCGTTGATAGTGGGGGCAGTCCAACAGAATATGGCGAACAGACACTGGAACCTGACAATGCTCACAGAGAGGGACAGGGAGCCTCTCCATGAGATACCCGTGAGTAAGACGAGTGTGGCCGATGCGAAGACGGGAGAGTGTAGTCTCCCAACCTCGACATTGGTGACAAGAAGGCCAAAAACCTATACTCGGTTTAATAGAATGAAGTTTGTTATTTAGCAGGTTAGACCAGCGTTGTTGCCAACGGGTGCGAAGGTGGGTAGCAATGACCGCAAAATAGTCCGTGAATGGAACACCTTTATATGAAACTGGAAGGTCATGTACTGCTGACCTCGCAGCAGTGTCTGCCTGTTCATTGCCCTGTACGTCAACATGACCAGGGACCCAACAAAAAACAATATCCTTGTGTTTGCTAGAGATACAGTGCAACCACAGTTGGATACAAAGAACTAGGGGGCGAGGTGTATCAAATTTTCGGATAGCCTGTAAAGCACTAAGGGAGTCTGAAACGACCACAAATGGTGACACAGGCATAGATGCAATACGGATAAGTGCCACAAGAATGGCATACAATTCAGCCGTAAATATGCTAGCCGAGGGTAATAGATGCCCTCGCACGACGCTGTCCTGAAACATTGCTGCGAATCCGACGCCGTCAGATGACTTTGAACCATTGGTATACACTGGGATGGCATGGGATGAGAACGGAAGTGGTCTAGAAAAAAAGAGCGAGAAGCCGCCGTAGGTAGTTGGGCTTTCGCGCAAGGCAGAGGAAAAGAACAGACACGGACAGCAGGAACTTCCCAAGGAAGTAAGGGAAAGGGAGATGCCACATGAACATAGAAAGGTGGTAGCTGAAGGGAAGACAAGAGTGAATGTAGACGAAGAGAAAAGGGATGAAGGAAACGGGCGACGGACAAATAAAGAGCGTCTACTAACATCTGTGACAATCCTATACATGGAAGGATTGCGGAGGTCATGAGAGCGAACATAATAGCGAAGGCAATGTGTATCACGACGATCGGATAAGGAAGGAATGTTCGCTTCTACATAGAGGCTCTCAACCAGGGAAGAACGAAATGCACCAAAGCATAAACGCAATCCCTGGTGATGTACATATGGGATTAAGGCTGGAAAGAGTAGCAGGGGAGGCCGCCGAATATATCTGGTCACCATAATCGAGTTTCGATAAAATTAGGGCTGAGTGCAGGTGAAGGAGAGTTTTACGATCAGCCCCCCATGAAAGATGTGCTAGGGTTTTAAGGAGGTTCAGCCGGCTATGACAAGTCGCCTTCAGAGAGGTAATGTGAGGTTTCCAGGACAATCGACGGTCAAACAGGAGGCCGAGAAACCTGACCGTATCACTTTTTTTTTTATTACAATATGCAGTACACTACTGTATAAACATTTAAAAATATACTAAAAATTTTATAAATGTGCAAAGGTGACATTAAAACAGTATCAAAGATGGTTAACAAACCCACTACCATTATAGTATGCTCCTTGCTTAGCGGCAAATTTGTTTATTGTTGTGGTCTTAGGGAACGGAACTCCATCGTTAAGCGAGGCTGTATTCTTCACATGGCTCACTGCATGACCCATCTCAAGGATCTCATTATTAGTAAGGTTAAAAATAGTTTGCTTTTAAACATAATTTATTTATTAAATAGAACTAATTACTGTATATCCATCAAACATGTGCATTTGAAAATGTACAAAAAATATGTCTAATGAGAAAAAGCAACATGACAAATGGTACACATTTACTGACAGCTTTTAAGCAATACACAAATTGCAGTTATATAAATCTAGACTTTTTCCTGCATAACAGGTTTTTCAAGTTAATGACTTGACAAGGCCTGTTGTACAGGTGAAGTGTTGTCTAAACATTTCCAAGAACTGCAATTTGAATCTATTAAGGGGTTTGGCAATAAGGCAGCTGCCCAAGGCAATGACCTATAAAGAGTGCCAAAAGCAAGAACAGCAGAATAATTCTTTTTTAATACACAACTAAAAGCAAACCTGATCAGTAAATATGAAAGTTCACCACTCCAGTTCATCTTCAGTTGTCAGTAAAAGATTTTCAGCACTGGAGGCAACATCTGCTCTCCTCATAGGAACAAATTAACTTCCGGTTAAAATATAAGTTAAAGTGTTGCTACAAAGCATAAAAATAAAATAAAGAGGCATGTAATTTATCTTTATTAAGTCTAATAGTGAATCAGTTTTATCTGCCTCAACTATAGAAATGTTAAACAAATATTTTTAAGAATAGTGATACCAGTCTGAAAGCGTGCTAAAATGAAAGCCTGCTCAGGGTGTCGCAATTTCTCAAGTCATCTATCTATTGAGCCCACAAATTGGAAATAAATCTTTAGATGTTTTGATCCATTCTAGATCATTAGTCTTTACTTAATGGTTCAGAATAGAATGAAACATTGTCAAAAGTTATCTCCCACTTGTGGGTTAGTTGTAAATATTTTGTCATCTTGTCACGTCAGGCGAGATGCCCTGTAGATCTTTTAAAAAATTTAATTTAAAAATTAAATGCGCACTTCAAGAGAGAAGTTACAATTTTTCTTGAACATATTCTAGACTACAACCACGAAGTAAAAATTCACTTGTTCTGAGAGTTATATATAAAAAATTAGTTTTATTTAGAATATGTGCTGCACTGTATTATTATATAACCAATTCATCACTGGATGATCCAAACAGAACAAATTATAATAATAATCATACAGTATTACAAGAAACTGTTACAAGTGAAGTTGCCTGACAAATTTTGTAGTTTTAATACAAAAAAAAAAATTTACATTAAAATGTTCTACAGTATTGTACTACCATTTGAAGCACTGTAACTTTTACTTACAAGCAGCCATTCTAATGCTGCCCAAGTGCTACACAGTATTATAAAAATAATTTGATATATTTTTAAACAAGAATTGCTAAAAATAAAAATTCTCCTAACTATCCTATTTAATCCCAAATAATTTTTAACCTTTAAACCGAGTACGATGTATACACAAAGTAAAGTTCATGTACATACATATAAATACATACAGTATATGAAAAAAAAAATCATGCCCTTAATTTCATGCAATTTGCCATTTTAGGTCTTCAAACATCTTGTCGGATCAGGAGTGACCTAGTTACTTCTAGAAATTAAAAATCATGGCCTATACATTGCCTCTACTTTAGTTTTATGAAGAAACTTAGATTTAATAAAAAACTTATATAAATAAGTTTGCATAAATATTCTATTGCTATGAATGACTTGTCAGCAGACAACTTGGCTTTATTGATTAACCTTTAACACAAAGCTGTTTTCAGCTTTTGTTCTATAACCCTGTAAGAATTTTATTTTTTTATTTTTACCCTTAGACAAACACCAACACAATGATTTTCAGTTCCATCCGTCCTCGATTTAAGGGTTGTATGGCAGGTTTATACTATATACAGTACATCACGCATATCTCTAGTTTATTATTGCAAGGTATAACTGTAGTCAATATGTAGCAAAGTACAAAAAAAGGCATTTTGGCATTGTACAAACTAGTCATTTTAAAAGCAGTTTCTTAAACAATATATTCTAGGAAATCATTTAAGAATTTTTGAGTTTTGGGGAACAGGAGTATATTTTTTTTCAATATGAAGGTAAAAGAGAAGGCATTTATACAAACATTTATACCTTTTAGTCAGTTATATTCTTAATTCAATTTGAAATAAAAAACAGTTCCTGTATGAACTAATGATACTGAAGTACTGTTAAATATTAATCTCTGTCAAGCATATACAATTCTACCTTACTAAGCTCCTATATGTTACATCCTTTAATTATTCAACCTACATTATTTTGTAATGCACCACACATTGTATATTTATAAGTGTATATAAACATTGATCAATAAGAGTGCTATTTTCTCTGACCTTGCATAGCGTCAGAGAAAATACCTGAAAGGGGTAGAGATGGAACAGATAGGTCAGAATATTCTTTCCCCTCTAAAGAACTTCCCCTTAATAGAAATGAGCCGCAAGACATTTCAACTGTTGTTAAATGTTAAAAACATTTAAAGACATACTGTACATTAAACTACAGTACACCTAAAAGCTGGTAAGGTTATTCTTACCGTGATAAACACTATAAAAATTTATAAGACAAGGACTTCACAAAGACTATCACAAAAAAATAAATACAAATTTATTACTGTGCTAAAAAAGTAATGAAAAACTAAACAAAACTTGAAAACTAAACAATGGTGTAGCCTTGTAATACATTATAGCCAGTACAGTACCTTAAACACTTCAAGGATGAAATGCTTTTAGACTAATTTTTAGGGGTGTTCCTATACTAACAGAATATCCCTGTTTTTAATTACAGTGGACCCCCGAGTTTCGTAAAAACTTCACTCCTGAAGTCTGCTCAAGTGCCATTACCGAACGAATTTACTCCCTTAAGGAAAAATTTCACGTAGGTTAGTCTATTTCAGACCCCCAAAAATACACTTCCACAAGAACTTACAAAATTATACTTACATAATTGCACGATTTCCGGGGTATTCGTTAACCGAGGGTCCACTGTACTGTGACAACTCCTTCCCTCCCTTTAGTAACTTTTCTTGAATACATGCAGGATGAAGGAGATTTAACGACCAAATCTTGAATGATGCACAAAAAAATATAAGCACCGTGTAAGCAGTACTCCAGCTCTCTAAACTTGTTCAGCATGCAGGATGTACAGCAGCTAAATTTTAAAGTTAAAACAAAAAACAATAAGGTATAATTTCAGGGCCTTGACCCATAAAAACTGTCTCCTGAAGGAAAAACTTCAGTTAAAATCTATAATATACACAAATTTAGGCAAGAAATAAAACAGATGCTTATAATTAAATTTATACAATTGCAAAGTACAGTACAGTGGTACCTCTACTTACGAGCAGCTCCCAACTCTAACAATTATGTAAGTGTATTTTTGTAGGTGCTTTTGTAAGTGTGTTTTTGGGGGTCTGAAACGGACTAACCTAATTTTCATTATTTCTTATGGGAAAAAATTCCTTTGGTATCGGCACTTGAATAGCCGACTGGAACGAATTTTGCTCGTAAGTAGAGGTACCACTGTACGTACTGCTAAATTTTAAGCCTTATTGTTTTGAATTAAAATTACTATTGCAAAGCTTAGTTCTGGGTTAAGACTCCTGCTTCTTTACTTTGCTGACTCGTTTAAGCCTTGATTTAGCAGTAGCAGCAACAGTTGGTGCAACATATCCACAACCAGGTGATGAGCTGATTAAAACAAATGTACTGAATAGTGTAACTGACTAGATGGTATAGCCAATGCTGCATACACTGCACTTATTGGGTTTACAAGCCAACATACCCAAAATGCTTGAAGCTCCTCACTAGGCTGTATAGCCACAGTTGGTACACTTTGGCTCACGGCAGCAGCAGCAAAAGGCGATAATGCCAGGAATAATTCCAAGGGGCAGGAGCAAGCAACATGTGATCCATGTGCAGCATGATGCACTGTTCTTTATCTTCCCTTTCTGTTGAAACAAGCGATTAACATATAAAAATTATGCCTTATTAATAATTGCCTTATTAATAATTACACTGTACATATACAGTAAAAATATAATAATAAATGAAGTTAGGGATCAATCTAAAATACACAAGGCTTTTCTTTTATGAAAATTAAATTAAATAAATTCCTTGCATATCTTGCTTATGAAGTTGTGTGTGCAAAAATTTAACGAGTTTATATCGATACGTATATTGATGTAAATGCATACATGTGAGTGTCAGCACCCACATGTACAAGATTACATTCATGCTAACATACATGTAGTGTGGAAATGTTCATCTCTGAACCAAGAGGCCCAAATCATAACCTTCCATCACTTCCCTAAACAATAATGTATATAAAAGTTATTCATGGCAATGGGCAATAAGAGTAATCACTTGCAAAGAACAAGAACTACAGGGTATTGTAGATGTAGACCATAGGGTGGCACCATCACATAGGTCACCAGCCATGGTAGTCCACCAGGCAGTGGCAAGACCGTGGGCCACCCACCAGGCAGTGGCAAGACCGTGGGCCACCCACCAGGCAGTGGCAAGACCGTGGGCCGCCCACCAGGCAGTGGCAAGACCGTGGGCCGCCCACCAGGCAGTGGCAAGACCGTGGGCCGCCCACCAGGCAGTGGCAAGACCGTGGGCTGCCCACCAGGCAGTGGCAAGACCGTGGGCTGCCCACCAGGCAGTGGCAAGACCGTGGGCCGCCCACCAGACAGTGGCAAGACCGTGGGCCGCCCACCAGGCAGTGGCAAGACCGTGGGTCGCCAACCAGGCAGTGGCAAGACCGTGGGTCGCCAACCAGGCAGTGGCAAGACCGTTGGTCAAAAATTGTCAGCCTAGTCACTTACTGGTTAGGTAAGGATATGGGTTAATTAATGTTAAGGTGATTATGCATATTCAGTATGATAGGTCAAAGAAAATCAGTGCCATTTTAAAGTACAAAGGCTAAAGGCTATGTAGGGCTGAATAATGGTTAAAAGATTACAGACCCTACAAACTGTGCAGGTGCCTGGTGGGAGGGTTTCTGTAGCCACAACAACAGTCGGCGTTGACATGACCGGTACCTGTAATGAAAGACCGGATTTAGCATGTATGCAAAACTTCCATCACTAATTGAAATCTTTTAAAATATCAAGGCTTTGTTTTGCTGTATCTAAAATGAAATTCTGAATGGTACTACCTCCTCCATCACTCAGTAAATTTCACCCTGAACACTTTAAATCCCTCTATGAGTCAAGCTGGTTAAAATCAGATTGTACACTATTTTGAAAAATTTCAGTAAAATAAATGGTGAAAAGGTTTATTCATAAATGGTTGTGCGTTCATAATTTTATTCAGCTTTAACCATTTCACTGTCTCTTGCGTAGATCTACATTACTGACGCCTGCGTCAATAGCATATATCTTAAGTGTGCGTGCATGTACTGTACTCACCTAATTGTGGTTGCAGGGGTCGAGACTCAGCTCCTGGCCCCGCCTCTTCACTGTCCGCTACTGGGTCTCTGCTCTCCCTACTCCATGAGCTTTATCATACCTTGTCTTAAAACTATGTATGGTTCCCGCCTCCACAATATCATTCGCTAGACCATTCCACTTCCTAACTACTCTATGACTGAAGAAATGCTTCCTAACATCCCTTTGACTCATCTGAGTCTTCAGCTTCCAGTTGTGCCCCCTTGTTTCTGTGTTCCCTCTCTGGAACATCCTGTCACTATCTACCTTGTCGATTCCCAGCAGTATTTTGTATGTCGTTATCATGTCTCCTCTAACCCTTCTGTCCTCCAGTGTTGTTAGTCCTATTTCCCTCAACCTTTCTTCGTAGGGCAGTCCCCTGAGTTGTGGAACTAGCCTTGTCGCAAACCTTTGCACTTTCTCTAATTTCTTGACGTGCTTGACCAGGTATGGGTTCCTGACTGGTGCTGCATACTCTAGTATGAACCTGACATACACGGTGTACAGTGTCTCGAACGATTCCTTGTTAAGGTAACGGAACGCTAATCTTAGGTTTGCCAGTCGCCCATATGCTGCCGCAGTTATCTGGTTGATGTGTGTTTCTGGAGACGTGCTTGGCGTTATACTCACCCCAAGGTCTTTCTCCTCTGATGAGGTTTGTAGCCTTTGTCCACCTAGCCTGTACTCTGTCAGCGGTCTTCTTTGCCCCTCTCCGATCTTCACGACTTTGCATTTGGTGGGGTTAAATTCGAGAAGCCAGTTGCTAGACCAGATGTCAAGCTTGTCCAGGTCTCTTTGAAGTCCTGCTTGGTCTTCATCCGATGTGATTTTCCTCATTAATTTCACATCATCTGCGAACAGACACACTTCTGAGTCTATCCCGTCCGTCATGTCATTCACATATACCAAGAATAGCACTGGTCCTAGGACTGACCCCTGCGGTACACCGCTCATCACAGGCGCCCACTGTGATACCTCATCACGCACCATGACCTGTTGTTGCCTCCATGTGAGGTATTCCCTGATCCATTCCAGTGCCCTTCCTGTTATACACACTTGGTCTTCCAACTTCTTTACTAATCTCATATGAGGAACTGTGTTGAAGACCTTCCTGCAGTCCAGGAAAATGCAGTCAACCCACCCTTCTCTCTCTTGCCTTACCTCTGTTACTTTATCATAGAACTCCAGGAGGTTTGTTACACAGGATTTGCCTTCCCTGAATCAGTGCTGTCTGGCATTGATTATCCTGTCCTGCTCCAGATGCTCCACCATTCTGTTCCTGATGATTTTCTCCAAGACTTTGCACACTATACACACAAGTGACACCGGTCTATAGTTTAGTGCCTCTTTTCTGTCCCCTTTTTAAAGATGGGGACTACGTTGGCCTTTTTCCATACCTCAGGTAGCTGCCCAGTTTCAAGGGATGTGTTGAATATTATGGTAAGTGGCACACTCAGAACCTCAGCTCCTTCCCGAAGGACCCACGGGGAGATATTGTCCGGACCCATCGCCTTTGAGGTATCAAGGTCACTGATTAACTGCTTCACCTCCCCCTCAGTTGTGTGTATGCCCTCCAGCACTTGATACATCCCTTGTTAGTGACACACCCCGTCCTGTCTACCCAGCTGCCTTCCTGCCTCCACTGTGAATACTTCCTTAAACCTCGAGTTGAGCTCCTCACATACCTCTTGATCATTACTTGTGAGTTCCCCATCTTCTCTCCTCAGCCTTATCACCTGGTCCTTGACTGTTGTCTTCCTTCTGATGTGACTGTACATCAGTTTCGAGTCAGACTTTACTTTCGATGCTATGTCATTTTCGTACTGTTTCTGGGCCTCCCTCCGTACCTGTGCATACTCGTTTCTAGCTCTTCGACTAATCTCTTTATTTAGTTGGGTTCTTTGCCTTCTGTACCTTTTCCATTCTCTGACACTCTGAGTCCTTGCCTCCCTGCACCTTTGGGTAAACCAGGGGCTCTTTCTGGTCTTCCCATTTAATCTTTTTCCTTTGGGTATAAACCGTTCCTCTGCCTCCTTGCACTTTGTCGCTACGTATTCCATCATTTCATTTACTGACTGTCCTTCCATTTCCCTTTCCCACAGAACCTCCTGCAGGAAATTCCTCATACCCGTGTAGTCCCCTCTTTTAAAGTCTTGTTTGTCTCTTTCAGCACCGTTTTCCCTCTCCGCCTGTAGCTCTACAATGTACTCAAAGCTCAGCACCATATGGTCGCTGGCTCCCAGGGGGCTCTCGTGTTATGTCCTCGATATCTGAGCTGTTCAGGGTGAATACAAGGTCCAGCCTTGCTGGTTTGTCCTCTCCTCTCTCTCTCTGTGTGAAAGAGTGAGTGAACATTGCATTAAAGTGCAAGAGAAACCGGTTTTTATTGCATATTTCGATGTTTCACAGCAGTTTGAGGCGTTCTCTGGCATATTTGAAATTTATCAAAAACATGCATTAGGGATGTGCGAAAGTATGAGTATCAGCCTAAAATAGAGTTTAAGTATTGGTAAAAAAAAATGTTGGTATCATCTCATCCCTAATATGCATACAGTTGAAAATTTATGTTTACTGTGTGCAAACTAACTACTCCATCTCCCACCATTCCATTTGCTGCCCAACCCTTACATTGCTTGTTGCCCTTCACCCGAAAACTAGTCATATACCCCACACCCTACATCCCTCACTCCAGTGACTAAGCAGGGCTGTGCTTCCCCACCAACCTCCCTCCCTATCACCTTAACACCTTCCCACCCCTCAAATCACCCCCCACTACCTTCCTGGAGAGAAATGCAATGTAACCTTTCCTTATGGGTCAAGGTCTATTTTTTTAGCACAACCCCAACTTCCTTCCCCGAGATGATAGCTCGCCCTTCCTTTCCCATGGTCGTCCCCCTTTTCTTAGTTGAAGTCTCCTTCTTTCTTTCCTCATATCTCCCTTCCCTCCCCTCCCCATATCAATCTCCCTTTCTAATTAGCCATCCCTTCCTCCCTACCACGGCCATCACACACAACTGATAAACAAGAACTATCTTCAGGAATGTGAACAACACACCTAAGACCAATTTTGAAGTATAAGCAGTACGGTACCCTTTCCTAGCCAAGCACATGCTAGAAAAAATTAATTATAATTATTATTATAATCATAACTAAGCACTAAACCCACAAGGATCATACAGCTAGAGAAAGTTAAGAGGCTTGCCATCAGACTACTTGGAGCTGATTAAAGGGAGAGTTTAAACATTTATAGAGCACTGGGATTAATAGGTCAATCTTGTGAATAAAAAATTACAAGCACTCAACCACACTAACAAAAACTTTAAAAGTAAATATCAACCACTAAAAACATTATAGAGGAAAGATACCAATGGCAATCTGTAGACAAATAAATGAAGGGCCTTGTGTGTGATTTATTTTATAAATTCGAATTTTAAAGTCAGCAAGCAATTGTTACAATACAATTTTTATTTCTTTGCAATGGTTACAATGTGTGATTTACATTTTATAAAATGTTAAAGTACAAAGAAAGCCACTAGCATGCCTGAGCATTTCTCTGCAATGCAATCGATTCTACGAGATTGTGGAAAATATTAGATAGTACTGTACTAAAGAACACTAACGTGAATTAAAATAATTTAAATTAAAAATTACTGAAGATTACAAGTTATTAATGGTTCTTGTAATAGACTCAACCTGAGACTAGGAAATAGCTCTAAAATTTGAAAAAAAAAAAAAGCCACAGACTGCGATGTTTATATTAGCAGTTGCCTTATAATAACCAACAGTTAATACATTTGTATCAACATGCATTTATTAAAAATGTTAGTGGAACCAGTTTAGAAGTCTTCAAGAGAAAAATGGATCACTATCTCAACAGTGTCCCAGGATCAACCAGGTTGTGACAGACATGTGGGCCGCTGATATCAACAGTTTGATCAATCAATCAACAGGTTGATTTATCGAATGTGTATGTATGTATATACATTT
>WNWK01006850.1:0-24019 GCA_009830355.1 Cherax destructor
ATTTGTTTGGTAACACACTTGAACAGCATTCTGAATGAGGGTGATTTTTTGGAGTGTTCAATAGTGGGGGCCACTGTCTGAATACATTCACCCCTCCATACTCCCTCCAATCTGATACCCAATCTTTCGTCATAATTTTTTTTGTTATCCTCATCACCTTACCTTTCCTATATTCACCTTAATTTTCTTTTTTTACACCCTACCAAATTATCCACCAACCTTAACTTCAAAATTTCCCCCAAAAAGCACAGTGTCATCAGCAAAAGCAACTGTGACAATCCATTTAACCCTTTATCTTTTAACCCCACACCTTTTCCCAAAACCCCCTGATTCACTTCTTACAACCCCATCTATAAATATATTGAACAACCACAGTGATATCAAAACCCCTTTGTCTAAGGCCCATTTTACTGGAAAATAGTCCCCCCCTCCACACCTAATCTGAGCCTCACTATCCTCAAAAAACTCTTCACTGCTTTCAGTAACCTACCTCCTATTCCTACACCTGCAACATCTCCCACTTGCCCCCTATCCACCCTATCATCCCCTTTTCCAAATCCATAAATGCCAAAAAAACCTCTTTACCCTTATCCAAATACTTTCCCCTATAGCATTGTAAACACTTGGTCTACACACCCCCCCCTTTTTCATCTGCTATCCTGCTTTCTGTCTTACTCTTAATTCTTTCAATTAACTCTCCCTACACTTTACCGGGACACTAACAGACTTTTTCCCCCCATAATTTTCCCCTTTTTTGTCCCTTTGCCTTTAAAAAGGGAACAATACACACTCTCTGCCTTTCCCCTAGGTACCTTACCCTCTTCCTACATTAAAATAATAGCACCAACCACCCCAAAAACATATCCCCCCCTCAACATTTCTATTTTTTCCCCACAATCCCAGCTCCCTTACCCCTTTCATTCTACCATCCCCACGAACTTCCCCCCCACTCACAACTGGCTCTTCCACACTCCTACAAGATGTTATTCTCCTTTCCCTATACACGAAAACACAGCTTCCCCGTCTTCATCAACATTTAACAACTCCCAAAAAATTCCCCCCCTTCCCCATACCCAAACCCCCATTTGATAACTCTCCTCCTATTTTTAACTGTCAAATCCATTTTTTCCCCAGGCTTCCTCAACTTATTAATCTCACTCCAAAATTTTTTTTATTTTCAACAAAATTTGTTGATAACATTTACCCACTCTCTCATTTGCTCTCTTTTCATTGCTTCACCACTCTCTTAACCCTCTTTTTTTTCCATATACTTTCCCTCCTTGCTCACTTCTACTTTTTAAAAACCTCTAATGCTAACTTTTTCTCCTTATACTCTCTTTAACATCATTCCACCAACGCTCTTCTTCCCTCCCGCACCCACTCCCCCTTTTTAAACCCAAAATTTTTCCCAACCACCTAACACTACTTTTAAAAATCTCCCCCCCTACAGACATAGAAAAAACCCCCCTATAACAGACCCCGAAAGAGACAGGGGGGCCCCCACCCTTCCTCAGGAAAATTTTTTTTTTATATTTCTGCCATGTTGAGGCTTATTTAAAGTCTTTAGTCAGAAAATGACCATAATCATCTCCATTTCATTAGTATGTCTGCCCGAAAGCTCTTTTTTTCCCCTAGCGGTTTTTTTGTGCTTGACAATTTTTTTATTACATGTAAACTAAACACTGTACTGAAAAAAACAAATAAAGGATTTGATTTGAAGAAACATCCAATAAATCCATGAAAATCACCTTAAGACTTTTTAAAAAGTTCCTTTTAAAAAACCCCAAAACCAAAAAACACTAAGTTAAGAGGTTAGCTGTTCCACTGTGACTGCATGGGATAGGATATTTTTTATACGTACTGTGCACACCCCCCAAAAAGACCAATTTTCTCATGTCTAGGCAAAAATTTACTGATCAGGGTATAATAATAATAATATCTTTATTTCTACAAGTATATGTACTAAAAATTAAAAACCCAAATTGACATCAATGACATACTACTATATAGAAAGCCACTTGTTATGCAGAGCATTTCGGGCAAATTAGGTTGTTTTTTTCCCAGGATGCAACCCCACCAGTGGACTAACATCCAGGTACCCATTTTATACTGATGGGTGAACATGGACAGCGGGGGGTTTTTTGGGGAAAAACCCCCCCCCAATTTTTTCCCCGCCGTCCCGGGGGGTTCGATCTGCAACCTCAGTGTGTGAGCTGAGTGCATAGTGATCGAGCTATGGGACACCGAGATCTAAGAGATACGACAGTGGCCCCCCGGTTTTCAACGAAAATTTTTTCCCAAAAGCTGCCGGCCAACCAACGAATTTACTTCCTTAAGAAATAATGTCACGTGGGTTTTGTCTTTTCAGCCCCCCCAAAAAACACTTGAAAAAAGCACTTACGAAAATACATTTTCATAAATGTTCGGGGTTTTGGGGGGATGCAAAAACCGAGGGACCACTGTTTTTAGTAAAGGGGGCAAAAAAAATTTTTTTTCCCAAAGAACCCATCTGATCAATATCCTACCTTCCTAGAAAATCATATCACTTTATCTAGATAAATTTCTTTAGGCTCTTTGGGGTGAGTCATCAGTAAAAAATTTTTCACAGCAATCAGTAACACATAAAGTTTGTTTACTGATGATCTTGATATTAACAAATGTGCATGTTTTACAAACATTCGGGCTCTGTAGTAAAATCGTCCATTAAAAACTAAACAGGTCACTACAAAAAAGGGAATTAACCCACAACCAGCAGTGTCCCCAGATCTATTTTTACAAAGATAACTATGAGAAAAGAAATAGGTTAGGGTTAATATTGAAAGAATACGTGTATCTAAAAGCTTTTCATCAATGCTTGCCAAGCTTTTTAGAAAATTAAATGTATTATGCGTGAGATTTAATGAATCAAAGTAGGATATAAAAAATATACAGGGGACCCCGAGTTACGATATTTTTTTTTTTGGGGGAAAAAATGTTCAAGTGCCATTACCAAACAAATTTATCCCCATAAGGAATAATGTAAAATAGACTAGTCCTTTTTTCACCCCCAAAAATATCCCACAAAAAAATTTTAAAAAAAAAAAATTAATAAAAAAGGGGGGTTTTGGGGGGGATCGTAATTTTTGGTACCACTGTACCTGGGGAAAAAAGTCACAAATACAGTGGACCCCCGGTTTTCATGATTTTTTTTTTTTTCCCCCAAAGCTGTTCAAGTGCCGTTAAAAACGAATTTATTCCCATAAGGAATAATGTAAATTAGATTAGTCCTTTTGCCCCCCAAAAACACTTACAAAAGACTTACAAAAAAACTTACATAATTGTTTTGAGTTTGGAGCATCAGAAACCGGGGGCCACTGTACTGAGCTCTAATAAATTTGTGCATAACTATGGGCTTTCCCCCAAAATGTATCATTAATTCATGCAGTCTCTTATACTGTCTTGTATATCATCTTGGAAAAAATTTTTTTTTTTTTTGTTTGTACTTTGTTCATAGAACAAGTTTCCTTTCTTGAATTAAACAGACACCCAAAAGGGGACTTATTACCTTAGTTTTTTTTCATATTCTTTTTAAACCCCTTTAACTGTCAGAACCCCCCGGGGAAAGTCCACTCTGTCACCTTTTTTTAAAAAAAAAAAGAAATAATTTTATCTTTTTTAAAAAGGTAGAAAACTTTTTGAAAGGTCAGTTATATTGCTTTGAATTTCCATTGATTGCATGAAATTTCCCATTCAAATATAAGTCCCAAAAATACAAACCCCCATTAAGCACCTAGATGGAATTAAAAAAATTTATGTTGTAGTTTTTTTGGGGAGTTTCCCAAATTTTAAAAAACAGCCCATAACAATTCCTGTTGACATTCCAGCCACTAAAGCAACCTTCTTTTGTTCATTAATCACATTCCAGGCCTCTCTGGGATGTGTTAAAATTTTAATTCATCACCAGCCAGACTATGGGAAAAAAAGGGGGGGAAGCCATAACATCTCCAGGGGGGGGGGTTTTTTTAGTGCCGGGAAGGGAAAAAGACTGGCAAGAAATGACAGAAATCTTTGCAAAATACAGGGTCTAAAGCCATCAACAAACAACAAAATTCCTTGCATCAACGGATCCACAGAGTCAAATGCAATGTTGCAGCTTTCACAGAGACCCACAAAAAAGGGGAAAATTTTTTTGGAAAAAATTTGGATCCCAGGTTAAAAACCATTCAGATGCAACAGACTAAACAGGCAACAAGGGGGGGTTGACTGCCGGGAATCACTCATTTGCTCAGAACGGGGAAATACCTCAAATGATGTAATTGAAGTTTTGGCAAAGTTTGGGCCCCAAAAACCCTTTTCATTGTGATTGTATACAAACCCAGATGCAATTTCCCAGCAATTCCGGGGAAAAGTTTTTTAAAATTGCCCAAATGTAGGGAAAAATTTTTCCCCAAATCCCCCCCCCCAAAAATTTTTCTACTGGGGGATTTCAACTTGAGAACCAAAAAGGATGAGTGTAAAAAAATTTGGGGGGAAAAAAACCCCCCCGAGGTAGCTCAGATAAAAAATTTACACACACACTGTTAAATCTCTGCACCAAACCCCCTTTTTAAAAAAAATATTAGACCACAAGACTAGAAAAATGCTGGACCCCATCTTCACTAAAAATGACGATCTGATTTTAAATTTTTAACCCCCTATCAAAGACAATACCTCGGATCACAACATAGACATGTTTTTCGGGCTCCTGAGCAGCAAAATTTATCAGCCCGGGGGGGTTTTTTTAAAAAAATTTAACTTCAATAACAAAAAAAAATTTAGATAAAATTTCCCCAAAAGTCCTAAAAAAACAAGTTAAAAATATCCAAACAACACGGATCTAAACCCCTTTTTAAAAAAAATTTAACTCTGTGGTTCTTGAGGTCTGCTCAAGGCAATTCCATTAAGAAAAAGAAAGAGAAGATGTAAACTAGAAAGAAAACACCCCCTATCAGACAAAGGTGAAGAATCAGAGCTGCTGAGAGGGGCCAAAATCTGAAAAAAAAAGGGGGAGGCACTGGTCAGTGAAATAGTAAATATCGAATTTAAAGGGAAAAAGGGGGAATTTTACAGGAGACAAGAATTCAGGAAGAACTAAAAGCCAAAAGGGGGAAAATGAAAAACAAAATACTTTTTCTCTTATGCCAAATACGTAAAAGGGGAAAAAAAAAACCCCGTATTGGGCCCTTGCTTAGGGAGATGGGACATACACAGATGACAGCAAAGAAATGAGTGAGATACTAAAGTCCCAAGTGTAGCCACGGGTAATAACTCAAAATGGGGGTAAAAAGGGAAAAAACCCCCAAAACTTGGGAAAAAGGGGCCCCAGGGAACACCCCCGGGGAAACCAAATTTTGTAGTATAATAAATTTTTTAAATTCTTTTTATATTTTTGGGGGGGGGAAATGGGCTAACCTATTCATTAATTTTTTTAAAAGGGGGAAATTGCCCGGAATGGGACTTGAAAAAAGGGGTTTTCCCAATGAATTTTTTTTTGGCCCCCGGGGGACTGTGGGGGGGTCTATAACCGCAAATTTGGGGGCTGAATTCACAAAAACTATGGCAACTGCTTGCCCCTCCGACAATAACAAAAAACCCCCCCAGAATCTCTGAGACCCCCGCCTCTCTATTAGACCATATCTGGACTAACACCATATCCCCCCCCTTTAGGCATAATCACAGGCAATTACCACTGACCACTACCCGACCTTTCTCATAACAAATCTCGGAAAATTACCACTAGAGACTACTAAAGTTACCTTCAGACTACATAATGAGACAGCTATTAATAGCTTTATAACAGCTATGACAAACATTGACTGGCAAACAGAAATAGACAACTTCCAGATACTGACTTATGTATTAATAATTTTCTTAAAAGACCCAATACCTCTATAATAGCACTGCCTAAAGCTAAACAAATCACAACTAAAGATTAAATAGTCCTGGCTAACCCCCAGCATACTCAAGTCCATTAATATAAAGCACCTATATGAAAAACAGTACGGAATGGGACAAATATCGAGAACAAACAAGAGCTGTGCTCATCAAACCTGGCTTGAGTCCTGATAAGAAGGTCAAAAAAACTGTACTATGAGAACAGATTACATAACTTAAGGTGATAGCAAAAAGACCTGGAAAACCCTATCTGAAATTCTAGGAACAAAAAAGATATCCACAAACAGAACAATCAAACTAACAAAACCAGATGAACCCCTACTCCACCTATTTAAACAACCAAACAAACTCAATGATTTCTTCTCACCATGGGTAAAAAGCACAACCAAACAAAATCCCAAGTTCATGTCTCCACCTATGACTATCTCACTGTAGCACCTGTCTGACCACTATTCTGGCCCCAACCAACCCAATAGAAGTTTCACTTATAATCAACACATTAAAAAACAAAGCAGGTGACCTAAATAACACCACCTTATATATATATATAAGTTCTCTGCCAATTGTTGCAACACTTTTTAACAAATCGATTGAATCCTCTACCTTCCCATCAATACTCAAAATAGCGAGGTCACCCCAATCGTAGGGAGGAGATCAAGCAGACCTGAATAAACTACGGGCGATATCTAACTTACCCTTCTCTCAAAGCTGAAAAATTAATTCATGAACCAAATATATTCCTGCCTCACCTCCAACAAACGTACTCAACCACTGTCAATTTGGATTAGGCTAATAAAAATACAAATGATGCCATTATACACACATGTTAGAAATAATTTACACCGCCCTTGAGAAAAAGAAATCCCAGTGGGAATCTTCATTGATTTACATTAAAGCTTTGATACAGTTGACCATGATCTGTTACACTTAAAATTATCGCACTATGGTATAAGAGGACACTCCCTAAAATCATACCTTAACAACAGAAACCAATATGTGTACACAAATGGAGCTAGCTCCACCGCACAAACTATTACCGTAGGTGTCCACAGGGAAGTGTTCTTGGCCCACTACTCTTTCTCATTTACATTAACGACCTGCAAATGCGCCTCAACTACTCAAACCCATACTTTTGCAGATGACACTACATACGTTATCTCTCACCCAAGCCCAGACACTAGCCAACACTGCAAATACTGAATTGCAGAAAATATCTACCTGGATGATGACCAACAAACTTACTCTCAATATTGATAAAACCTATTTTATCCAGTTTGGGAACAGAGCTGCAAACGCACCACTTAACATAATGATAAACGGGTCCCCTATCGCAAAACTCAGAGGGAAAATTCTTAGGAATACATCTTGACAGTGGCCTCAAATTTCAGACACACATACAACAAATCTCCAAGAAAGTCTCAAAGACCGTGGGAATACTATCCAAGATACGGTACTATGTTCCACAACCAGCTCTCCTTACCCTATATCACTCACTCATTTACCCCTACCTCACCTATGGAATCTGCGCATGGGGCTCTACATCAATAACTCATCTCAGACCACTAATAACACAACAAAAGGCAGCAGTTAGAATGATAACAAATTCTCCCTCCAGGCAACATACTCCACCAATATTCAAAAACCTAAACTTACTCACCATACAAGACATCCATACTTTTTACTGTGCCTATTACATACATAGAACACACTATGCAGATATTAACCCACCACTCAAACTTCTCCTTACTAATTTTAACAGGACACATGACCATAACACTAGACACAGATCACTCCTCGATGTTCCCCGTGTCCACCTAACACTATGTAAAAACTCAATGCACATAAAAGGCACGAAAATTTGGAATTCATTACCTGTCATTGCCAAAGAAACCCTACCTGTACCCCAATTCAAAACGATGCTAAAAAACACCTTCTCACCCAAAGATAATTGCTCCATATCAACCATTCCCAGCAAAGTAGAATAATCACTTAACGTAAAACCTGACTTTAAAGTCAATGTAATGTATGAATGAACGATTGAATGAATGAATGTAAAACCTGTTATGAATAATACTTACTTAGCTAATTATTCCCAACACTTATATTATAATGACCACGTAAACTAACTGCAATGCAATTAATTGTTTTAAATTGTTTTAAATTGTTATCTCACTCAATTAGTTGCATTGCTGCAATAAATTGCTACAATTAATTGCTACAATTAATTGATATGTTCAACTTATATTCAAACTTTAAAACTTGATAAGCAACTTTACTTATTTTATAAATTATCAACCATAACTTTTTATTATTTTATTACTATTGCTTTAATTTGTTTAATCTGATTTAATTAATTTTATAATGAAGACAAAAGTACAAAACTATGTTCAAATTTCATAGCTTAAATACTCACCTTTACTCATTGTACGAATTATTGTAGATAGTATACAATCTAGTTTTAAGTTAATTTTAAGTCTGCCCAAAATGCCCTGCATACTAGGGGCTTTTGGCATGTATACCTCATGTAATCTCAATAACCAAATGTAATTCTTTGTATCATGTCCAAATAAAAATTATTATTATTAAATGAATTTGATACGTCTTAATAGTTATCCTAGGTTCAGTTCTTAATTTAATCCTAGCCTCTTTTAACTGGTGCAGTATTATCAAGCATGGCAGTGAACAGGGTTCTGAATGTGTCCCAGGCATCATTTACATCCTTGCAACTTACAGGAGTAAAAATTGTCTAGCCTACTTACCAATGTTTCTTTACTGTAGCTTCTAGTGTTGCGTGGAGGTTCTTTCATAGATTGGGTAATGAACAGACGAGTTTGGGATGGTAACTTGGTATATTAGACAGGGTGGAATTCTCGGAGCCGTAAGCCTGGTCTATCCCTACACGGTGTCTCGATGGTAACTGAGGCACTGCCCCGAGCATGGCTCATAGCGTTCAAAGTATTGACCTTTGACATGGGTGACCTTTGACATTGGGCTAACGGTTGCATCGGATGGTCACGTGAGCAGAAACGGTTATACCCTATGAAATCTCACTTAGCTTACAGTGACAGCTCGGCTACGGTACGTATGTCGTCTCGACATACCCTTATACAAACTAAAGACAACAGGCATACGACTCTGAGCTGATTCTATACAATATCAAAGTACACAACAGTTGAATCTTATACTTCACATAGATCTTATCGTGACAGAACAATCTACTTTACTATATGATGTATCATGATACAAAGGAATTAAATAACTAAATGAGCTCATTTCTAGAAAATCATGATAAAAGAGAAAGAAAATTAATATATGTTAATCGATCGAATCGTCTTCATGTGATCTACGAATTCTGAGGAAATATATTTACAAGAAGGTAGTAATTAACAGACAAGGTAGATCTGGTGCACTCAAATCTATACTGTTAATTCTCAGAACTCGGAGAGAACGTGAACACATTAAAAATCTTACTAGATACTGGAAATCTGATAACAAACAGTCAATAATTCAGTTCTAACTGGATTTTCTAATTTTCTATCTTTAGCTCACGACTTATGATAACTTTCCTACTGAAGGAATGAACAGGTTCGGTGGAATGGATGGATCTCTCCCAGGTTGAAATAGTTAGCTCAATAACACAAAGTATGAGCAAAGGAGAACGGCTCTCACACGACACTTTACTCTGCAAAGGAATTACTGTCAACTGGAAAGATCACTATCTGGAACACAAGGGACAACAACTGGCACTCTAGTGAATACACTAGCAACAGAAACGGCTTTCTGCAATTGGTTTTGCATCAGCGAGAGATGCTATAACTAATTCAAGTAGTCTTTCTTCAACAAAGTGTCCCCTGGAGAGGAACTACTACTTGAACTAGCAACATTGCAAGAATAGACTCAGTACTCAAGGCGGTCCGGGATACCTCCGGCACCCTAGGCATCTGAACGCTATCTTGCATGCAAGACATTGTAGGGGCTGAATTCCAGACAGGAGTGACAGCAATACTAGTGTCTTGACTGCTCAGCAACGTTAACAAATAAAACGCATACTATCTAAAAGAACTAATCTGAACTTCACATTCCGCATCACTCCGGCAAATCTCCGATACAAGCTGGGAGAACAAACACATTGCTCAAAGGCTAGAGACTGTCTTTCAGTCATTAAGGGACTATGAGGACTGTTTACTGACTCATTATCATTATAACTGAATAGTAGCACACACAGTATTATCGCACGAATTTACTTGAGCATAATTGCCTTGACTGGCAGCAAACACATTAGTACGACTTGACTTTACTGGAGACATGACTTCGAGCAAAAGGATGAGAATTTAAATGAAACTCAAGAACACTGAAAACACAAGTCTTTAAATGTCACTAAGACAATTCACTGCTTAAATGTCTCACACACACGAATGTCTATAATAGAATAGTGTGTCTCATGATGAATAAACGGCGAATATAGGTAGAGGGAGAATATTTTCTTGGACGCTGGTCTGGTGGAGACTGCTGACGATCTTGGAGAAATGCACTTACACGAGGAACTCGCACAGCAAGCTTTTACGTTGGCGCTCTGGGATGAAGAAAGGACACTCTCGACTTGCTATGTGAGCCTAAACAATGCTGCTGGTACCCAAGATAGGGTAGGAAATACCACAAAATATTGGCTGGTAGTAGTGGTATTAGCGGGTGGCCTTTTGTTTACACCAGCGTGGGTGGTGAGGGGCGCGCATGGATGACGTCACGGATGCCTGACTCGCTGGCGGTGGGAGGTGACGTCACGGCGTTCGGCCAGTACACCTAATTCTCACAGCCTTGGAACCCACTAACCCAGGTGGTTTTTTGTACAATAAGCCACAGGAATGGTGAATATCACTGACAAGCGTCCAACTTGTAGCACAGAGTGATTGGAGACAATACTTCAAGGAACTGGCTTTGTTGAAGAAACGACTGGCTTGTATGTCTGGCTTTCTGGAAGAGGCTGGCTTAGCCCTCTGGACTGGTGGACCTGAATGCTGTTACTTGCACACAGCAGTGAAGAACCGGGTGGATGGCAGGAGATACTGGATGAATATAGGCTGGCTTAGGCTCTGTCCCATAAACTGGCTTACTTGTTGGCTTAATTGAAAAACCCAGATCAACTCTTCGGAGGTTTACTTGCAATTAGAAGCCAGAAGACTGGAGACACTGCTTCAGAAGAGTCTTGGATAATGACATCACGGGTGAGGTAGGGTGAGTCGCTGGCGGCAGTTGATATTGACGCCTGCAGCGGCACTCTCACACCGGCTTCGGCTTTCTCTCAAATCTGCTCAAAATACTCAAAATCTACGCCCACGAGCTGCTGCCACCATTTGTTGCGTGGAGGTTCTTTCGTAGATTGGGTAATGAACAGAAGAGTTTGGGATGGTAACTTGGTATATTAGACAGGGTGGAATTCTCAGAGCCGTAAGCCTGGTCTATCCCTACACGGTGTCTCGATGGTAACTGAGGCACTGCCCCGAGCATGGCTCATAGCGTTCAAAGTATTGACCTTTGACATGGGTGACCTTTGACATTGGAGTAACGGTTGCATCGGATGGTCACGTGAGCAGAAACGGTTATACCCTATGAACTCTCACTGAGCTTAGTGACACTAGCTGACCTAATTTTAATCGTCCTGTGCAGGCCTATTCGTTCCCTAATGATTTTCCTGATGCAATAAATGATGAAATGATCACTAAGACCCGTGATAATGACGCCTGACTGAATAATATCAGCGGTTACAAAGCATGTGGTCGAGCATGGTGGCTGAGAACTGTGTGAGTAACTTGTGGAAAATTTTGGATTTTCCTCAATTCAGCATGTGTAAATTTGAACAATACAATTATGTAATAAAATGTGATGCTGATTTGACCCTTTCGAGAAATTTCGAGTGGGGGGGGGGTGTAGAACAGCAGATGAGTGACGCAGACGAGACGCCATATTGAAACTGAATATGTGAACACTTGTCTGAATTGTGCGATGTAATCAGGCGTTCTCGGTCAATTGGTGTAAATCAGCCTCATTCCGTAATTTAGAAATTGCTGACACGTTCCTGCTGAAGACTTGGGATAAATAACGTGGAAACCATTACATTTCGGCAACAAGAACGAAAAAAAAAGACAGATTCCTCTTAGGAGCATGTAGTTAAGTTATGCTTACCCATAATATACGGTAGTTTTGCAATGGCCATCGTAAATTCTAGTTGTAGTGGTAGCATTAGGGTGTATTTCCAAAAAATAATTGTGATCCAGTAATTAAATGGTAAGTGGTAATACAAATTTCATTTCTAATAGCACTATTACAATTTGTGCCATAATTATATTCTATGCCCAGTAAGCCTTATCATATAGTCCACACAACTTTAATTTACCAGAGTAGCTGGTTTTAATATTGTAATTATTAATTTAATATCAGGTCTAGATTTTTGTGAGTGGGCATCGAGGGAGTGACAGTTCGGCGACCTGCTGTGACTAAATCCCACTTATCTCTCCCAAATTACTTGAACGTAATAATTCAGGTAATACCAGGTAAACCTCGTGCAGGTAATTGCTCACATAATAATTAAAATTATTTAATCCTAGAATTTACTTATAACTGTTACATAGCTGTTATTTTGTTGTTGTTGATGATAGATTAGTCTCCCAGTATTATTGTCCCGCAGTTATGCTCAGTTCCGAAGAAAACTCGAAAAAGTTTTCTAAGAACTGGTCATGGATGGGGGGGAAAGTGTCCCTAGTTCCTAGTAGGATGGTTTCCATCTTAGGCAGCAACGCCTTGAACTAGAGAATCTCCAGTTCACTGTCGTACAAGTCTGGTGTTAGACTAAGTAATTTCCTGCATGAGCGCACATTTCACCACCTTGTCTATTTCACTCTTAAGCGTTTTATATTGTAACGTTCTATGTTAACTTAGTCGTCGTGTCATTTAACCAGGATTCAGTGATGTCTTGTTTGCTAGTATCCTAATCTGTCAGTTTGGGTAAGTGGAAAAAGCTGTCTACACTGACGTGAACAGTGTAGACACTGCTGTTTTGAAGCGGTCATAATCTACATTTTGTACTTCCATGATATGTATGTCATTAAGACCAATGTAAAAATATAATTCCATGTAGCTAAAGGCAACTTGCCTATCTTTGGGAAGTACTATATTTCACCAGCAATCTCCGTATATCACTATTCTTTATCACGTTCTTCACCCCAGAAACAACATGATTGCTACAAACCTCCATTCTATGAGTATTTTATGCATGTTTTCCTTTATTTTAAAAATTCTGTAGGAGATCTTAATCTTGTGGAAATCCAAAAAAAAAGAAAAGATATGTAGTTTTTCATGTATGAACATTCATAAGGATAATTTGGCACTTGTAAGTGTGTCATCATATCCTGCTGAGCTTCAGTTAGATTCTTTGTGAGGTAGTCATACCATACTCGAACCAGCTTGAGTTTTCAGTGTTATATAGAACAGTTTTCATTTTCCTTAGAGATACTACATAAAAGTTCAATGGTTATATAAACTGTATAGCGTATAAATATGTAAGCGGTAGTAAAAAAATAGGACAATAATTGATCCGGGAGCCAGGGCCCATTACTATTATTACCTATGCAAGTTGTAGAGGTCATGAGTTAGGTTTATGATCAGTGGTTTCATTCACAATGTTAATATAATGGCGTGTGTCGTTCAATGTAATTCAAAGTTAAGCAAATTTCGGTCTTAAAGGTGTTTCGGGCAAAACCTCGACTTGATGTGAGCTTCACTAGATAAATAAAAGTTGGGGAAATAGTTATAGTGACAGTGAAATATTTAGTCTGGCAGGTAAGCATTTTCTTGATTGTGTGAGAGTAACGTATTGTAATAGTGGAGAAAATACGTTAATGGTTGTCCTAGTCGATGTTTTGAGGTTGACGTTAAGGTTGAGGCTGGTGGGATCAGCTGTGTCGTGTTTTGGTTCTTGTCACAAGTTATTTTACCATGGAGGAGGTGAGTACTGGTGCATCCTATCATCACCTTACTGATGCACTATCTGCATCAATGATTAAGCCCAGCCACTGACACCAGATCATCGCTTAGTTCCTCTGTGCTCTAAAATAAAGGAGATTAAAATCCACTCATAGATAACTCGAGCTGAGAGAGGTATAGAAGCAACGAATTTTAACTTCCTCCCATTTTTTTGTTTATTTCTCACGCTGATATGGCACTATCATAACGTACATCATAGCAGAGTACCCTGTGGCAAATTGTTAGACCATACGACAGACGTATGGCCATATGTAACGTTAAATATTTCAATTTAAAGCGAAACTTATACCCTCGTTGAAGGTTGTTAGTTATCTGTCAAGGCCTATATATATATATATATATATTGTTTACCCGCTTAAGTAAACTACGTGAAGAAAAATAAAGGTGATTTGCCTGCAGTAGTGTGGAACACTTCGAGTGTAGGCCAGAGACAGCATCCAGCCACCTGCTGCAACATGTCTTATTTAGCTTACTACAAGGTAAGTAGCAGTATTGACAAGTGTGTGTACGTGTGTGTGTGAAGGAGAATGTTGGGTGATGTATGAAGGGGAGGCAGGGGCATGTAGTGGATGACACTCGTGTAGTAGAGTAGTAGACGATGTAATTGGGTGTTGACTGAAGGTGTGTAATATATGCCAGACGTGGGGAGAATGTAGTGGATGAGGGTATGTAGATGTAGGGTACGTAGTGGATGTAACGTAGGGGTATGCAGTGGGTGAGGTTGTCGGGGTATGCAGTGGGCGTGGTTCTTGGGGTATGCAGTGGATAAGGGTATGTAGATGTAAGGGAATATGTGGTAAATCAAGATATGTAGTACATGTAAGGTAGGGGATTATGTGGTCGATGGAGGTATGTGATACATAAGAGTAGGAGATGTAATGGATGTGGGGGTGAAGGGTATGTAGTGGATGGGGGGTGAAGGGTATGTAGTGGATGTGGAGGTGAAGGGTATGTAGTGGATGTGGGGGTAAAGGGTATGTAGTGGATGTGGGGGATAGATGGGTATGTAGTGGATGGGGGCAAGGGTATGTAGTGGATGTGGGGCAAAGGGCATGTAGTGGATGTGGGGCAAAGGCATGTAGTGGATGTGGGCAAAGGGTATGTAGTGGATGTGGGGCAAAGGGATGTAGTGGATGTGGGGCAAAGGGTATGTAGTGGATGTGGGGGCAAAGGGTATGTAGTGGATGTGGGGGCAAAGGGTATGTAGTGGATGTAGGGGCAAGGGTATGTAGTGGATGTGGGGGCAAAGGGATGTAGTGGATGTGGGGGCAAAGGGTATGTAGTGGATGTGGGGCAAGGGTATGTAGTGGATGTGGGGCAAAGGGTATGTAGTGGATGTGGGGGCAAAGGGTATGTAGTGGATGTGGGGCAAAGGGTATGTAGTGGATGTGGGGGCAAAGGGTATGTAGTGGATGTGGGGCAAAGGGTATGTAGTGGATGTGGGGGCAAAGGGTATGTAGTGGATGTGGGGCAAAGGGTAGTAGTGGATGTGGGGCAAAAGGGATGTAGTGGATGTGGGGCAAAGGGTATGTAGTGGATGTGGGGCAAAGGGTATGTAGTGGATGTGGGGGAAAGGGATGTAGTGGATGTGGGGTAAAGGGTATGTAGTGGATGTGGGGATAAAGGGTAGTAGTGGATGTGGGGAAAAGGGTATGTAGTGGATGTGGGGATAAAGGGTATGTAGTGGATGTGGGGATAAAGGGATGTAGTGGATGTGGAAAGGTATGTGGTGTGGATAAAGGGTATGTAGTGGATGTGGGGATAAAGGGTATGTAGTGGATGTGGGGATAAAGGGTATGTAGTGGATGTGGGGGATAAAGGGTATGTAGTGGATGTGGGGGATAAAGGGTATGTAGTGGATGTGGGGGATAAAGGGTATGTAGTGGATGTGGGGGATAAAGGGTATGTAGTGGATGTGGGGGATAAAGGGTATGTAGTGGATGTGGGGATAAAGGGTATGTAGTGGATGTGGGGATAAAGGGATGTAGTGGATGGGGGATAAAGGGCATGTAGTGGATGTGGGGATAAGGGATGTAGTGGATGTGGGGATAAAGGGTATGTAGTGGATGTGGGGATAAAGGGTATGTAGTGGATGTGGGAAAGGGTATGTAGTGGATGTGGGGATAAAGGTATGTAGTGGATGTGGGGATAAAGGGTATGTAGTGGATGTGGGGATAAAGGGTATGTAGTGGATGTGGGATAAAGGTATGTAGTGGATGGGGATAAAGGGTATGTAGTGGATGTGGGGATAAAGGGTATGTAGTGGATGTGGGGGGTAAAGGGTATGTAGTGGATGTGGGGGGTAAAGGGTATGTAGTGGATATGTTGATGATGAGGGGTGGGGGTAAATTAACATGTGTAGTGAATTAGAAAAAAAAAAGGAGTATGAGGTAAGGAAGGGCATATGTTCAAAATTTTATTTCATGAAACATTATACTGAATGTAAATGTAATATTTGAGAACCCCATAGTACTGTATGTAGTTTTGTGCAATTCTTACTAAGAATAAACAATATAATAGTAAAAAGTTTACATAGCGGATTTCTTTAAAATTTGAAAAGTGCCAGATCAATCAGGCTGTGATGGATTTGTGAGCTAGTAGGCTGTCAACAAACACCTGGCTAGAAATAAACACTTAAGCAGTATAATGTGATTATTTATTGACAACGTTTTGACCACGCAGTGGGCTTTATCAAGTCACAGATCTACCTGGATAGAAAGTACATGTATTTATAGGATTTAGTCAGGTGGAGAATGCTGCATGTGACAATCTTCCAAGTAGGGTGATAGTCTAGAACCTTGGGTAGCTTTAAAAAGAGATTGGATAAGTATATGAGTAGACCTACTGCAGTGTTCCTCCATTCTTAAGTACTTATGTGGGATAGCGATGAAGTTTCTTGGCAAGGGGTTCAGCTATGTTATAGAAGTCGTTCTGGTTGAAGTTGTTGGATGTGCAATGCACAGCATATTATGGGCTTTTGGCATGTACATCTCATTAATACCTATGTATCATGTCTACCCAACTATGTATCATTGTACCATGTCTAAATGAAGTAGTAGTATTATTATTATTATTATTAGTGATTCCAGGATTCTTCGGTATTGAGTGTTGTCTTCTCTAATGATAAGTCTTGTGTTTCTGTAGGTGATTAAATTGTTGTGTGAATTTCGGTGTTGAACACAGACATTCCTTGGATTGTCAGATCTGCCTGCGTACTGATGTTCTGAAATACGTGTTTGGAGGTCTCTGGATGTTTCGCCAACGTATAATTTGCTGCAGTCATTACAAGGGATTGTGTATATCCCTGCAGAGGATTGAAGCTTGTCCTGTGTATTACTGGTAATGTCCTTGATGGTGGTGGATGTGGAGGTAGATACTTGGAATGAGGTATTGGAAAAGATGTTTGGAAACGTGTTTGGCAATGGAGTTGGTGGGGAGGACTATGTATCTCTTCTCGGCAGTGTCTTCTCAGTGTGTGTTGAAGATATTTAATGCCCGTCGTCTGCAGTCTCTAATGAAGTGACAAGGATAGTGAAGTTTAGAAAAAACTTGTTCAATAAGGGAGCATTCTTCCTCAAGGAACTCACTGCTACAGATTCTGAGTGCGTGCAGGTGAGAGTAGAAGTGATGGTGTCGTGGTGAGAGTAGAAGTGGAGAAGATCGTGTTGGTTGGTAGGTTTTCGATAGACTTTAAAACGAAATTCTTGGTCAGCTTTGCAGAGAAGAACATAAAGGAAAGGAAAGGAAGAGTGTTGTCGACTTCTTCTTGTGTGAACTGGATTAATGGCTCGACCTGGTTGAGTTTGTGTTGGAGAATAACTGTGTAAATTGGGGGAATCAGATATCGAAAGTAGGTCTAGTTTGTTATTTGTGTGCATGATACAAGTAAGAGAATAGGTGGTTTTCATGTAGTTAACTGACGGTGGGGTGTCAGGGAGATGAGATGTTTTTTAACTGTAGTATTGAAAGTGATGGTTGTGTCTGCAGTTCTGGGGATAACTTTGGTATTTTACATTCTAGCACTGCGGGAGACATAGTAGTACAGTACTGTATACAGATTTATCCTTACATTTTTTTTTTAACCCTTAAACTGTCCAAACGTAGGTATACGTTCGCGTGCGTACTGCCCCGAACGTAGATCTACGTTTTTTTTCAAATGCTTTTAACCTTGCCACGATAAGCCTGAGTTGCCTAGAGATTAGAGAATGGGTCTGTGCACTCATTGTGTGCAGTATTACAACATGTGGGAATGACAAACAAAATGCACTCTTCATTTTAAAGAAAAAGAACAATTTATTTTTTTCTCAAGATATTCGGTCAGCTACGCACGTGAACGTATATCTACGTGTGGACAGTTTAAGGGTTAAGGGTGATGTATGAAGCTGAGCTTGAAATTATATTAGTGTTTTGGGGGCATATTTAGGGTTTAAACTATAAAATAGGCATTTTTTTTAACCATGTCCAAAGTTTGCATTTTTTTCAAATTCGCAGGTGGCCTTGGATCATAACCCCCGCGAATTTGGGGGGGAACTACTGTACTTAAAAAAAACTTCAAAGTTGGCATTTTTGGCACTTGATATGGCAACATTGTGTCCTGCCACTTAATGTGTAATGTAAATTTGTAGTAATTTTTCATCTTTATCTTTCAAATTGAGTATTTTTTTTTTTTTTTAATTCTAGATTTTGCTGTTTTCTACTATCCTATGTGTTTTGTCAAAAATTTAATATCCATTTGTCTACTTTTATACCTATCGCTCCCATTTTATGTGCAATCATGCCATACCTGAAGAGGGTTATGGGGATCAACACCCCCGTGGCCCGGTCTCAGACCAGACCGTGTGGTGAATCAGGGTCTGATGGACCAGGCTGTTACTGCTGGACATACACAAACCAACATGCAAACTGCAGCCCGGCTGATCAGGTACTGACTTTGGGTGCCTTTTCAGCGCCTTCTTGAAGACAGACAGGGGCCTATTGGTTATCCCCCTTATGTATGCTGGGAGGCAGTCTATTAGTGTACTCGTGGCACCCCTGCTTTTCATTGGGGGAATGTTGCATCTCCTGCTGGGTCTTGCTTTCGTAAGGAGTGATTTTCGTGTGCAAGTTTGATGCTAATCCCTCTAGGGATTAGCATCTTTCTCGCCTGCATTCCAGGGAATACAAATCAAGGGACTTCAGTTATGATCACATTTGTCAAATGCTTTTGTGTAGACCACATTTGCACTGTAGTTTTCTAACATCTCTATAATCTTGTCATATTGGTCATCCATACATAAAGCAAGGGTTACTCTGATCCTCGAAGGAGGCGATCCAACTGAAGTGAATAACTATAAGCCTACATCAGACCTGCCTTTACTATCTAAAATCATACATAAGTTAGTTTACTCCTACCTAAAATCTCACAACATACTTAACATCCCTGCCAGTTTGGGTGTAGGCTGAAAAAAAAGTACAAATGATGCAATTGTACAAATGCTTTAACTGCTTTGTGGCACTTGAAAAAAGTTAATATTCTCTGGGACTCTTCGTAGACCTGTGGAAAGTATTCGATGCATTGGACCATAATATTCTGCATCTTGAACTAGAACATTACAGGGTCAGAGGAAATACCCTTGTATACCTAAAATCTCATCTGAGGCATACACCAGTGTCTCTCCACAAACAGTGTAACCTCGTCAACTCAGCCTGTACCCTGGCCCTCTTCTTTCTTATTTACATCTCATCTTAAATCTGTTCTGTTTGCAGATGACACTACTTATGCCTTCTCCCACTCAAATCTGACTGTGCTTTCTGCCACTGTTAACGGCAAGCTATTAAAAATATATACGTGGATGATTATCAACAAACTCGCCCTCAATATAGGTAAAACCTGTTATATGCTGTTTGGAGAGAGAGAGAACTTTAAATATCCTACTTAACATATTGAGCAATGGTTCCCCCATTACAAGACAGAGGGCAAATTTTTAGGTCTACACCATGACTGAAACCTGAAATTTCTTACCCACATGCAACACAGCCAAGAAGGTCTCCAAAACAGTAGGCATCCTCTTCAAGATATGGTACTATGTACCCCAAACACCACTACTTACACTATTCCACTCTAATCTACTCTTACAAACAAAACAAACAATTTTCTTTGTGTAGTTTGCAAAGTGTAGTTTACTTGTAATAAAATATTGTTAAGCACAAAAATCCACTAGCATGCTTGTGCATTATGGGCAGACTAATCAAAGAATAACAAAAAAAATGCACAATACCGTGACTGGAACAATACACAAATAACCCGCATATACGACGACGTTTCGGTCCGACTTGGACCATTTACAAAGTCACACTAACAAAACGAAGGGAGGGAAGGAGTTTATATAGGCATCCGAGAGGGGCGGGAACAAGAGAAAGTGGTGGAGAAGTAATGGTGGTAGTGGAGTCAGTCAAATACAGTGGACCCCCGAGTTTCGGTCATAATTCATTTTAGAAGGCTGCTCAAGCGCCATTACCGAACGAATTTACTCCCTTAAGGAATAATGTCAATAGGTTAGTCCATTTCAGACCCCAAAAATACACTTAAAAGCACTTACAATATTACACTTACATAATTGTACGATTTCCGAGGTGACCGAAACTCGGGGGTCCACTGTACTAAGAAAGAGGAGCACTGCAAGGGAGCTAGTGGCCCACATAGGGTAGGGGCAAGAACACAGAGGGGGTAAAAGATAATAATAATAATGAACATAAGGCAAAAGAAAGAAAACACAGGAGAAAGAAGAAAGAGGAAAGGGGAAGAGAGAGAAGGGAAAAATCGGGTTAAGTCATGTGTGTTCTGAAGTTTGGAGCATTTAACAATGTAATGGGAAAGGAAAGCATCAACAGAGACAAAGCCAGGACTCGGATTCATACAAGGAAAGTTGTGTATAAGGGAGGATTCAACAAGGCAAATACTTTTCTGTCATGTCAGAGATCAGTCATCCTATTGATTGGTCTTCTGCTAAAACTGTTTACCCTACGTCCAACTTTCAGAGTCGTTGCCTTGTTGAATCCTCCCTTATACACAATTTTCCTTGTATGAATCCGAGTCCTGGCTTTGTCTCTGTTGATGCTTTCCTTTCCCATTACAGTGGTCCCTCGGTTTTCGCCGAAAATTCGTTCCAGAATGCTGCTCAAGTGCCATTACCGCACGAATTTACTTCCTTAAGAAATAATGTCACGTAGGTTAGTCTATTTCCGACCCCCAAAAATACACTTGCAACAGCACTTACGAAAATACACTTAAATAAATGTTCGAGTTTGGAGATGCACGAAAACCGAGGGACCACTGTACATTGTTAAATGCTCCAAACTTCAGAACACCCGTGACTTAACCTGATTCTTTTTCCCTTCTCTCTCTTCCCCTTTCCTCTTCTTTCTCCTCTGTATTTTCTTTCTTTTGCCTTGTTTATGTTCATTATTATCTTCTTTTATTCCGTGTGTGTTCTTGCCCCTACCTTATGTGGGCCACTAGCTCCCTTGCAGTGCTCCTCTTTGTTAGTATTTGACTGACTCTATTACTAGTACTACCACCATTACTCCTCCACCACTTTCTCTTGTTCCTGCCCCTCTCGGCTGCCTATATAAACTCCCTCCCTTTTTGTTAGTGTGACTTTGTAAATGGTCCAAGTCGGACTGAAACGTCGTCGTAAGCTCCTCTCTTCTATATGCGGGTTATTTGTGTAAGACTAATCCAAGGGCTGTCTGAGCAGGTCACTGTCTACTTGAGCTTACCGAGCAGGTCACTGTCTACTTGAGCTTACCGAGCAGGTCACTGTCTATTGAGCTTACCGAGCAGGTCACTGTCTACTTGAGCTTACCGAGCAGGTCACTGTCTACTTGAGCTTACCGAGCAGGTCACTGTCTACTTGAGCTTACCGAGCAGGTCACTGTCTACTTGAGCTTACCGAGCAGGTCACTGTCTCTGGTTTCCTTCCTTCCCTCCATACCCTACCAACTACCACCCCATTCCCAAGCCCTCATTCACCCCCCTTCCCCACCCTCCTATTCCATTCCTTTCTTCCTTATACTCTTTCACCCTGTTGCTCTCTTCCTACTCCACCCATAAACACCCCTCCTTTCCTTCCTTCTAACCCCAATCCACTTATGTCCTTTCTTCTGCTCCTGAGTTCTTCCTCTGAGCAGTTCACTATCTGCTTACTACATAAGCTTATTTTTCTTATAATTTATAACTGTAAATGGTTGATTACCTCGCACATAAAACTCTGACACTTACCCTCACACATGCACCACCTCTTAACATATCTAACATAATTCAATATTGACACATTTTACACACTTTTTGGCAGCATGACTAGTATTTCTCTTAGGTGTCATAGATAATATCTAGAGATAAAATGTGGGTGATGTAAATATCCAAAAATGTTTGGTAAACATGAAATGTAGCCCAAAATGCTGTTAAAATGTAGCTGTAGATGATTATTGGGGGGGATGAGTGAAGAGTCTGGCTCATGAAATGTTAGAGTACCAAGCTGAGCTGGAGAAGGAAAATGTTCTATGGTGTGTAATTCACAAATTTTAAGTCACTTTATGCTATGACAATTTATGGCATGTCAAAATTTTGTATAATAGCTATTTTAAGATTTACATTGTGTAATATTAAACTGAGTGTGTATGTACTGTACTTTTTGGAACTTATTAGAATAAAATTCCAGTACAAGAAGTGCATTGTGAATGGGTTTACTGTATATGTGACTGTAGTAATTTGCATATTTTATATATATATATACTTTGAATGGTTTAGAGTAAAATTAAATTTTGAAAAAAATTCAAATTTCATTGGATGAAATAAGTATTTTATCTTGTAAAAGTTAACTAATGAAAGTTTTCTCAACAGAGTGCGATGCCAAAGATGCGTTCCCAAAGTTTGGATGTGCCTTCACAAGACCTTCCTGACTCAACCCAGGATCCAGAAGGCGACTCTCTACCAAATTTGATGCCATCATCAGTGGAGGATGAAGAAGCTGGCAGCTCTCCAGCATCACCAGAACATGAGGTTGTAGATGTTGAGTCTTACCAACCATGTGTTGTTGATCTCACCTGTGAAGATGAAGATGAGGTCGAAGTTGTTTCTCAGGAACAATCTGTAATTGTAAGTTACATGACCTGTTGTGCTTATACAGAATGGGTAAAGTATCTTGCCTCTCTCCTCTCTCTCTCTCTCTCTCTCTCTCTCTCTCTCTCTCTCTCTATATATATATATATACAGTGGTACCTCGACTTACGATATTTTTTCATTCCAGAATGCTGTTCAAGTGCCATTACCAAACGAATTTATCCCCATAAGGAATGATGTAAAATAGACTAGTCCTTTAGACCTCCAAAATTACACTTACAAAAACATTTAAAAATAAACTACATAAAAGGGGGTGTTTGGGGACCATCGTAAGTCGAGGACCACTGTATATATATTTTTTTTTTTTTAACACATCGGCGATTCCACCAAGGCAGGGTGGCGAAAAGAAAAACTTTCATCATCATTCACTCCATCACTGTCTTGCCAGAAGGGTGCTTACACTACAGTTATAAAACTGCAACATTTACACCCCTCCTTCAGGTGCCGGCACTGTACTTCCCATCTCCAGAACTCAAGTCCGGCCTGCCGGTTTCCTGAATCCTTCATAAATGTTACTTTGCTCACACTCCAACAGCACGTCAGTATTAAAACCATATGCCTCCATTCACTCCTATCAAATACGCTCACACATGCTTGCTGGAAATCCAAGCCCTCGCACACAAAACTTCCTTACCCCCTCCCTCCAACCTTTCCTAGGCCGACCCCTACCCGCCTTCCCTCCACTACAGATTTATACACTCTCGAAGTCCCTCTGTCTCGTTCCATTCTCTCTACATGTCCAAACCACCTCAACAACCCTCCTCAGCTCTCTGGACAATCGTTTGGTAATCCGCACCTCCTCCTAATTTCCAAACTCCGAATTCTCTGCATTATATTCACACCACACATTGACCTCAGACATGACATCTCCACTGCCTCCAGCCTTCTCCTCGTTGCAACATTCATCAC